>ML401980.1:0-33320 GCA_005239525.1 Nicotiana knightiana | reverse complement strand
GATGGGGGAACAGGTGAGAGACATTACATACAGTGTAGTTGCTACCAAAGAGGAGATAGGTGCCGTCAATGGGAGGGGGAGGTTCAGGAGCAGAGTTGGGGTCTTGAAGATAGTCCTTATACAGCCTGTAGTACGGCGGCGGCGGTGGGTATGTCGCTGTCGACATATCTGATCTGACGTTCACTTAACCAAAGTTTCTTTTCAACCAAAAATGGTGATTTATCTCGGGGTTGAGTCGACACTTGGACGGAGAAATATCAGACCTCTGCAGTAGCGTATTGCCGACGGGAACACCTTAAACGAATGTATGGTAAGCTTCCTTTTTGTTATTTTGACCCCTTTGACTAATCAAATTATTGCTTATACCTATTGTAGCAAGTAAAAAGTTCAAAGTTGTCCCTTAAGTTTGGACTAAAACTATCGTCTTTATCCTTTTATATAAAGCATTACTAGTCCTTTATATTACTATTTTAAAAGGCTTTCTTGGGAATCACTTAGGGATTCGTCCCGGAGTGAAGTACTATCAAAACGTTCTGAGGTTCATGTGGGGTTTAATTCTGTGAGGATTACGTTCTAAACGCCCGATTGTACATTCAAAACACACCTAACGCTCATTGTTACCGTTCCTAACGCAATCATGCATCAAATTCCCTAATTTGCATTGCTGATACTCAAATTCTTTAACAAATAAATGACTAAAAGTTTTATTCATCGAGAAAATATAACGATTGAGAATAACTCAAAATAATGAGTTATACTATTGTATAATTACTAATTGGGAACACCGAAGAGTGAATATCATTTAAATAACCAAAATTTACGTCTTCACTTACTACCGGTATTTATATTTTAGTTCTACGACTCTAGAAATTATCAAACCTTTCTTATTTTACTATTTGAAAGCAATTTTATGTTTACTCATGAGGAGTAATATTTTAAATGACAATATTAAGGGAGTTCATTGATTATTAATTTTTACAAAGGCAAATTGTGTAATTTGATAATATCTTTTCAAAGTATTGTGATCTTTTAATCGTTTGAAAGATAAAACATAACTGCTTTATTTATTTATTTATTTTATCTTATAGTAACTTTAATACTATTGCATTATTTATATTTATAAACAATACTAGATATTTTATTTTTGTGATTTCTTATTCTTTTAATCTCTTAAGCTTTCAATATATCTTTTTTTTTTGTGGTTGTTATGCTATTTTATTAATTTATAAATTAAAAACTTCAAAGATCTATGGGGCTTTTTTTCCAAATCCAATGACCCGAGCTTTCACATCTTATGATATTGGGGTTTTCGACATTGACTCCTACCATGTTTAGGTAAAAACTTACCCCAGCCGGGTGTTTACACCAAATTTAGTTAAGTTAACTATGAGAGATAAGCAAAAGTTATTAGGAGTTTTAAGTCTATTAAATGTCTTAATTTTAATAAACAAAAAAAAATTAAATATATAGAGAATCGGAATAACTAGCATTATCATCTTCTAGCATTCTGCATTTTGTGTCTTCGTACTTTTATTTCTCCATTAAGGATCAAAAAACTAATTCGAAAAAGTAATATGGGAAGAAGGGGAAGTATAACGGGTTACTTATCTAGAGGGGGAGAGTCAAGAAACAACTGAAAATTCTGAAAAATTACTAGATTTTACAAGGCTTTGGAAAAAAACAATAAAGATTGTGATTATTTTAATACATTTTTTAAAAATTATTTGATTAATATAATAGCAATGCTCCTCACCTCAGTAAAACATGTTTTCTTTGATATATGAAGAAAGAAGGAGATTTGGATACCCTACTGTTTTACACTTCATTTGCTTTCTACGCCATTGTTCATTCTTTTCGATTGATTAAACGTATTGTTAAGATCTTAACGAAAATAGCTAGAATATTAAGTAAGTAGTATTATTTTGATATTATTATTTAAATTTACGTGTAAACAAATGAAAGATAACTATAATTAAAGACCATTAGTTATAGTTAAATAAGGTTGACGGTTTGGTGTAAACATCTGGTGTGAGTAAGTCTTTACCCATGTTTATTAGATATAAAATAAATTACAATGAAAAGTAGGGAGATATAAAACTGAGACCTCTTAACGATACACCAAAGCATAACATAATTGATACATAAAGCAGATCCAAAGCTTAATCAACAATTCATGATTTGTTCTCTATATCATACAACGAATAAAAAACATTATTTTATAAGCCTGCTATCATCTCCTTTAGAGAAAATCTATCAAAAAAACACCAATCAAAAAAATTGTCATGGTAAGTTGAAGTTATTCTTAATGATTCTGTGCCTGTGAGCTGGCATCTGTATCTAATCGAGTCTATAAAGGTCACAAAGCTTGTTTAGGCAACTGCAACGGGAAAAAAAAGATAACACGTTGTACTTGATGGCTTAGTTTGGAAAGTACAATAGGTGTCTGGTTAACTTTCCGGTAACAATGTTGGATCACACGAGAGCACAAAAAATAATACAAAATTGATACTCGCTAATCAAAGATAGTATAGTATAATATCGTCTCCACAGGGAATGAATTTAAACAATGTTCAAGTAATTCCTGATTTAATCGCTATTCAGGAGGATCAACACTTGATTTAAATAATTATGATCTAAGTTTAACTACTAAAATAACGCAATTGACAATTGACAACAAGGAATTGAGAATTCGTAGAATGGTTTCTTATCAATGTGATTTTGACATGATATGTGCAAGATAACTATTTGGGATTTAATTCTAATTTAATTCACTCTAATGTTCTAATGATTCTCACGATTTCACTCGATGATTAGTTCAAACTTGTAGTCAAGACTCTTCTCTCGATTAAATCTTTAACTCGACGAGGTGAACTAATATAAGCCGTGTGAAGTATGCAAGCACATGTTAATGGATTGGTCCTTAGGAAAACGTCTCTCGAATATTCTCCTAACTTGATTTAATCAACAATTTAATAAGCTCTTCCGATTACTTAAAAGAATTAATGAATTAAATCAAATAAAATAATACAAAGATAATGACCAAGATATCCCTCTTTAGATTAAATAAATTGATGAATAAAGTTGCAACAATTCAAAACTCCATAAATGAATTTGGCATGAACTAGAGTTAAAATCCACAAGTATTTATCACAACACGTTATTCATCAAACCCGAAGGGAAATTACCCCATAATCATGGAGGAAGTCAACTCAAATATAATAAAAGAACGAGAAAACATCATTCTAACGTTACACTCCAAACTCCTGTATTGAATTGATGGAAAGATGATGGAATCCCGTGTCTTGTAGCCTCTAATGTTCTCCCAAAGGTTTTCAGGTCAAAAGCCCCTTCAATAATGTCTTTTGGTGTATTTATACCATGTAGGAGTGAGCCCAGACGAAATTACCTTTTTCAAGCTGAAACAGGACAACTACTCTGAGAAAATTACACAGCCTCGCGCCGCCCCATACGGGGCACTAGTGGAGAAGTCCAGAGAACAGGTTCTAACAGATAACATAAATTTCTACTGTCACGCCACCCCATGCGCCGTGGCAGTGCATTTTTTACAGAGTGATTTGTTTTGTCGATTTTTGATATCCAGACTTGGCTCCCGACCCCCGAACGCGATGGTATAATCCCTTGGGCTTTTACTCAGACATCAAAGCTTCAATTTGTTCCATTTAGCTCCCGAATATCTTTTTAACTCGAAATAACTTCCTACAAGGTATAAAACATGTAATAAGTACAAATCACCATTATGTAAGCTCAACCACAAGTAAAATACAGTAATTAGAGTGCAAACTAAGACTAAAACGCGTGATTTTAACGTACCATCATCACACAAGTTTGATGCTGAAGTATGTGTAATGATTCATTAATGGTATCTTTCAACTGCGAGGGAGGTTTAAATTTTCCTTTCAACATTTTAATATTCAAAAGAAAGTCAAACTCTAAAATAATCACGTCAAAGTCATTTGAATGACACCGTCTCAATCCCAGTAAAATTGTTGAAGCTTCAACCATGTTATCAATGTCACAACCAATAGCATATGAAAAAACCATAATTAAGTCACCTCTGTGATCTCTTACAATACCTCCAGAACCAATCATATTGTCATTCAACCTATTACCTGTTAGGACCGAAAAATTAGGTGTCATGCGGGAATTAGTAACGCAACAATTGAACGACGATAAATTAGACAACAAAAGAGAAATCTACCAAAAGAGACACAAACGTTTAACGTGGTGCGACCAATTGACCTACGTCCACAACGGAGATGAGCAATCCACTACAATAAAAGAGATTACAAAATAACGAGAGAACAACCTCACGAAGAGAAAAACACAAGTGACACACTAACACTTGTCCCGTAAAGTTCTCCCCCTAAACACGACTCTCAAACACCATATGGCTACCTTAATTTATAAATGTCCAAAACTTTTCCTACAAGAAAAAGGATTAGCCAAACATGGAGGAATTATAATTTCCTTCTACAAAAAGGAAAACTCAATTATAATAAATACGTTGTCATTTCCTTCAAGAAATAGAAAACCAAACATGGTTAGAAAATCCGGACAACCCTTTAACACTGCCATCAGTATTCATCTTCACTCACCCAAATGCAAGTTTTTCCCATATCACAATAATACACTCGACTCTAGGAAGTAGAGATATTTTTAAAAAAATAAATACAAAGCTTATGCCAGGTAATAGACATACCAAATGGAATACTGTGTTTAGAGACAATCTATTTTAAATGATTAACAATATAGTACTGAACTCTAGCAAAAGACAAGTTTGTACCTCCATGCCTTGAGGCACATCAAGACTTCAAAAGATTCCACCATATTACTATCAGGGTAACTCTCATAATGAATTAATGTATCGTGTTTCTTGGCTTGTGATTCCACATCCGTTAAATAGTGTAATCATCAAATTGTCCTCCCACCTGATTTGTAACGCCCCCAATAACTCAGTTAAGGTAATTAAAATGTTGAAGAATGGTAATTTTATTTATGACCCAATCATTTTTTTATGCAGGTTGCTACTGGAGAGATTGGAAAACCCAAGCGTTAAGTACGACTATTGTGAGCAGAATACATAAGTGGAGTCAGGATTTCAACTTTATGGATTTTAAATTTTAGATAGACAATAACTTTATGGGTTCTGAAGTAGTATTTGTATATATTTAATAAATTTTCTTTACACAAATATAATGTTTGAGCAAAAGCTACTGAATTTCGGCCGAACCGACACAAACTTCTAGCTCCGCCCCTGACAGAATCAAGTAGTGGACCTCCTCGCGAAGGAAGGAATAAGAAGGAAACTATTTGGTAGTTCGCACTTGTTAGTAGTTTTTCTTGTGTTTTGTCGCAAATACAGTAGGGGAAAATATATTAGAACTATTTTTGAAAGAACTACGCCAGCTTGTAATAGTATTAATAACTTAGACTTACAATATTACTCCTCCGCCTGAATTGGTTTTTTGACTTTTACGAACTTATTTTTAATTTTATGATCCTACTTTTTTTTTTTTTATATGAGAGAATTACTTTTAAGCATAAATCAATCATTCTCAAAAACTTATTTTTAGTAGTGTTTGCCAACCAAAAAAAGTGGCTTAAAAAAAGCTAAAATCTGCTTTAAAAAAGTCAAAACCAACAAGTTGGATAACTTTTTTGAAATTGGCTTAAAAGCCACCTTACTTTGACCAAAAATTTTACATTCTTATCCCTTATAACTTTTCTTATCCGAAATAACACTTCAGTAAAAAAAATCCTAAACATATGATATCTTTCTTTTCTCCCTACTTGTTGCAGACTCTGCCTTCTTCTTCCTCAGACATGCGCTCTTTTTCCTCAGACCTGCGTTCTTCTTCCTCTTCCTGTTGCGGACTCTCCCCTACTTTAGCTCCAATTTGAAAGCCTCTTCAGTCCAGTAAGTTTAATCTTCCCGTTGAATGTTAATTCCTAGTGTTTTTTTAAAGTTTTGGATTAATATCAATAAAAATAAATGGTCCCGATTGCAACTCTTACTAATTCTCTATTGCCTCAAGTTTCCTTCATCACCCACTTCCAATACTCAAATCTCTATAGGCTTTCACCTGTTTCTTTATTTAACGCACTTTCTGACTTTTTTTTTCTTTTTAAAAATATATGTTCATCCCTCCTTATATTACAATAAACATTACAATTTTGACTATAATTTAAACTGTATTTTTCGAGTATTGGAAGTTTGGGGATGAGAATTTGGTTTTCAAAGTTTGATTGCAGATGAAGAATAGGAATAAAGTCAGGCCAGAGTATAAACAACTTTTATAATGTAAATATCCTATACACTCAAGAGACACAATACGTTTGAAATACACTAAAAATACATTGCCAATCTCAAGAAATATTGTATATACTGCATAACAGTAAATATACACTTGAATCTTTCTCCTCAGTGAGCAAAAGAAATACGTTCAGCTATTAGAAAAGGTATTTAAAAACAATGAGAGAAACCAACCAACATGCTCTGACTCTTTTGTAGCATTGGACATGCACCTACCTGTGGAAAGAAATTAATTTTTGTGAGGCAGGTATATCAATGTGTGTACATATTGTGTATATATATATATATATATATATATCAACTGCATTGCAATTCAAAAAGCTAGTTGTAGACGGTTATATGAAATTATGAATCATCTGAATATATTAGACTACTTTTATGTTGGCCATCAACTTACCATAACTGACCTCATTTATTTGGGCTTATGAACGCTTGTGCTTTGCAAACTAACACACATATGTGTGGTCATTGATTGTACTGTTTTATCCTTGTGTTTCTGTATGAGGTTTCAACTTAAAATAATCTTTAAAACTTCATAATATATGTCAATTAGAGTAGCAAACACAAGGCTCTTTTAGGCTCTCTTTATGCAACTTCAGTCTCAGCTTCTTGGTTGCTCTGCTTTCTTCAGATTATTTACATTCAATTATGCTGGACAATGCTAAGTGGGGCGATGATACACATATTATACTTATTGAGTTGTGTGAGCAAGAGGTTAAAAAAGAAAATAGACCAAACACTTACTTAAATAAAGATGGGTGGAAAAGTCTTGTTGACGAGTTCTGTAAAAAGACGGGAAAAGACTATGATAAAAAAAATGAAAAACCATTGGGATTACATGAAAAGCGAATGGACACTTTTTAAGCAATTGATGAGAGGGGAGACAGGTTTAGGATGAGATGCCACGAAAAATACGATTATGGCAGATGATGATTGGTGGGACCGAAAAATTAAGGTACATCTTTCACATTATTATATGTGTAATTCTTATTTTTTTCATTGTTATTTTTATCAGTTTGATTAAAGTAGTTTTGATTTTCTCTTTTTACAGGAGAATGCAAAATATAAGAAATTTAGGAACAAAGATCTTTCGCTCATATGGTTTCGCTACGATGCACTGTTTGCTGACGATGTTGCCACAGGAGAAAGAGCACGTGCAGCAAATCAAGAACAATCATCCGGCATTGGACTTAATCTTGACGAAGAAGGAATAAATGTTATAGATGATTGTGACAAAGAACACTTTATTCATCTTAATGATGAAATGAGCGACGAAAGTGATGATCTTCAAAATATAAATTCTGTTATGTTTTCAGAGCCATCACTAAAAAGACAAAAATCAACTGATGGTGTTAGCACCAGTAGTCAAGTAAGAAAGAGTAAGAAAAAAACAGCTGCAACATTAATAAAAGAGGATATACACTCTCCCATAGAGCTTATGTCTAGCAAAAGCACTGCTCCATCTCCTACAGTTGATGAGACATCCATCGAGAAGTGTATTGGCATGTTGGAACAAATTCCTGATATTCTAGCTGGGAGTGAAATTTACTGTTTTACTATGAATATGTTCTGCAAGAAAAATAACCGACAGATTTTGGGGATGCCTACTGATTAAGCTCGCAAGTCTTGGTTGGAGTTTAACTATCAGTTATACCTCAAGAAAAATGGATAATGTATCGTTGTGGTTGAATATTTCAAGTATTCCGTGTTTTAATATTGTGATTGTATGTGTAAATGTTATTATGGTTTTATGTGTAAACTTTATATATTTCTTCTTGTTTAGACATTGTGATTGTATCATTAAAATTTTATTGAATTAAAGCTTATGTTTGTTGAGCTTCTATTGTTAAGCTTCTATTGTTAAGCTTCCCTTTACTTTATGTTTGTAAAGCTTCAGTTAAGGTTATGTTTAGAAAGCTTCAGTTAACTTTATGTTTTCATTTTCAGTAAAATGGAGAGTTCGGACTCTAGTGACATAGTAGATCCTTATCCAAGTTATTCGTCAGACGATGAAGATGAAGAAGAACTGGAGGAAATACAGAGGGAGAAAGATGAGAAGGAATGGACGGCTTTATGTCAAATAGTAGGTAAATTGATTTTGGTGTATTGCAAAAAATACCTATGCAAGGAACCTTGTCGTACATCTAGTCGCTTTGGAAATGTATTTATTCAAGAGACATTAAGAGGAAATGAAACTCGTTGTTATGAAAATTTTCGATTGACGAAGTCGGTGTTTGTTGATCTATCGAATGACTTAACTGAAAAGTATGGGCTTAAACCCACACGTGGAATGTCTATACACGAGATGTTAGGCATGTTCTTGATGACTTGTGCACATGGAACTGAAAATCGATTGATACAGAAAATCTTTCAACATTCGGGAGAAACAATTCATAGACACTTTCATAGTGTTTTAAAGTCCATTTGTGAGCTTGCAAGAGATATAATTAGACCACATCAAAATTATAATGATGGTGCAGGAGCTCACAAGCCATGTAATAGTCGATATCTCCCTTTCTTTAGAGTAAGAAATATTTTTGCATAATTCTTTTTTATTAAACTTATAACTTAACTTTTATAAGTATTACTAACTTAAGATAAATTTATACTTGTAAATGTGTGTAGGATTGTATTGGAGCACTTGATGGCACACATGTTAAAGCAAGATTACCGCAAGGTCAAGAGATACCGTATATTGAAAGTAAAGGTTATCCGACTCAAAATATCCTTGTTGTCGTAGATTTTAATATGTGTTTTACATTTGCATGGGCTGGGTAGGAAGGAGCAACTCACGATAGTTGTATATTTGGTGAGGCCCTTCGTAGACCAGAACTCAACTTTCCACATCCAATTGGAAATAAATATTATTTAGTTGATGCAGGATATCCGCATATGAAGGGATATATGGCTCCATACAAAGGGTATAATGTGAGATATCACCTAGCACAATTTCGTCGCAGTGCAACAAGCCAATTGCGAGAACCAAGGGGGCGAATTAAAAAATTTAACTATTTGCATTCTTCTTGTAGAAATATTGTAGAGCGCACATTTGGGGTTTAGAAAGCAAGATGGTCTATTTTGCGAGACATGTCTTTCTATCACATTGACACTCAAAGAGACATCGTACTTGCTACTATGGCCATTCATAACTATATTAGAAAGAAATGCAATATGGATGATGCATTCCGAGCAGCTGAGAATGAGAGATATGTTCCATCAGTTGATCCTGATGTTGGTACATCTTTGAGAGCTAATAACAATATAAACGCGGAAAATGTGGAAGAGCAAAGTGATCTTGTTTGGATGGGTCTTCGCGATTTGATTGCTAATGAAATTTGTGAAGCTTGATACTTGTAGTTGTATGAATCTTTTAAAACACTAATATTTATTATTTTACATTCCAATTGAGAAATGTTATTTTGTTTTGTTCTCTTGAAATATGCATATAATTAAGTGGTTGAAATTAGAATGATTTAAATTAAATAATAGTAATACTTGATTAATTGAAATTAAAGAGTAGTAGGACTTGATTTCAACATAGATATTCAATTCGAACTATAATAACACCGAGTTAAGATCTAAAGTTAGATCACTGTCATTTGTGATTTGTGCATGTAGCTCAACTGTTCGGGGTTTAAAAATCAGTTAACTGAAAATTTGATGCAATAATTTTATATTCTGAATCTTTATTAGTTAGAGGAACAAATTATTTTTCTTTCCTCTTTTGTACAAACTAAAAATGAGCATTCAAGAATTATATTTGTAAAAACTATCTTAAGTAATCATTTAAATTGAAATCATGTTAAAATATAAATTATTTTTTATTTACATTTATTATATGGATTAAATATATTGTCGTAATCGGCTCCTTTATAATGTTAACAACTTTAAGGATATTTTAGTCTTTTTAACAGAAAAAAGTTCTTGCCAACACTTGTTTACCAAACACTTCAACAGTTTTTTTTAAGTTTCAGCACTTTTATCCAAACAAGTAACTGCTTATTTATAAAACAAGTTTCAACACTTAAAAGCTGCAAAAGCTACTTTTTTCCAGCTAATCCAAACCGGCTCTTAAAATGTTCTCTTTCTACATTTAGGTCCCAGAGACACTCCTTTCCTCTCAGTTCACAAAACTCTCCCCTCATATTTCCAAATTCAAATTGAAGATTTATATTCGTGAATCGATCAACTACTCTCTTCACCTCACTGTTTCAACGCTAGCAATTAAAGCTTCAAGCCTCTAGAGAATCGCTCATTCTCCTTTGAAATCAGTATCTTTCTCTACAATTCAGCGCCCTAGGTTTTTTGCTTCTTTTCCTATATTATAGAGATGAGATACATATCTGGGGGACTTGATCTTTCTGGTATTGCAGAAGCAACAAAAAGTAGTGGTTTTGATGCAAATCGAATTGATGAAGTGAAATCTTGGGTTACTTCCCAATTTGACGTTGTGGGTACAGATGTCCCTGATTTGAAACATACAATCATCTTCGTCGACTTATTAAAAATGTTCTCTCTAACTTTTCTCTCTGACTTGGGAAATGTGCCATTTTTATCTTGCTCTCTTTGATTCTCTCTCAGGCAGGGTTTCCCCCCTGAGTTACATCTTTTGTCATGGGAGGAAAAATCCATTTTATCTCAGGTGATAAATCTTTTGAATTAATTGACATTAGTGAGGATCATGACAGATGGTTTGTTTTGATTGAGCGGGGGCCAAGATTTACTAGCATAATCAAGATCGATGAAGAGAATTTGCGTTGGGTTTGTGAAATATTACAAAAAGCCTCACGTGGTCAAGGCAACCTCTATCGGAGGTGGGGCAGGAAGATCCAGTCCTACATGTTCAGAGTTTATCAGAACTACAATGTTTATGGCAGATATGTTAGAGTGGAAGCATGGTTGGGAGATAGAAGGTCTGCTATCATTATTCCAGAAATAGATTACAACAGGGGTTGGGGAGACATAGCAGGGAGGATCTTACAATTTCTGGGGAAGAGCATCAACATCAGATTTCAAAACTTTGCAGATGTACAAAACAAGAAATATCTGGATGCAGCAAAAATAATCCAGTGGCCATCGCAGAGGACTGAGTCACAGGAGAAAACTAAGAATGACAGGGGTGAGGGAAACAGAGATGATGAAAACTTCTTCTCCAAATGCTTGGTTGGGACATTCAACGACCCCTTTAATCTCAGCCCCAACACAGAAGTTATCAAAAAATGGTTCCTCTATAGGTGGAAGATCAATGCAGGGCTTATTGTTACACCATTGGGCCACAATAAATTTCTCTTTGAGTTCCCATCAAGGCTTGACGCAGTACGAATCATAGCCGGTGAGTGGTTCTGGAATGGCAGGCGTCTCACGCTTCAATGGTGGTCGCCAGAAAATGGTGCAGCTCCGACCAACAACAAATCTGAGCAAAAATGGATAAAGGCTTTTGGTATACCACTACATGCATGGAACCCCAATTCCTTTCGGTGTATTGGAGACAACTGTGGTGGCTTCATTGATACTGATGAAGACACGAAGCTTAGGTCACACTTTTTCTGGGCTAGAATTTGTGTTAAATCTAAAGAAGGTGGTGTACCCAACAGTTTGGTACTGGAAGTTGGGAAGTTGAAGTACAAAATCACTATTTTGGATGACAATCTCATAGAAATTATCACCGGCAGCGGAATAGAGAGTGCTGGAGTGCAGGTGAAGAAGATGAAGTCAAGTACAGTAGCTTCCTCGAGCCAAACAAAGGCTACTGATATCCAGCCTGTCAAACCTAAGCCTTTGCTTTGGGGTTTGAACCACTTTAATTCAAATAAAGTGGTCAACAAACCTGTTGACCCAGTCAACACCCAAGCCCACTTGGTGAAAGCCCAAAAGAGTAAAGAAAAGTAGCAGGTTTTGGGCCATAAATTGGATCAACTTTATTACTCTAAGGGCCCAAACAACAAAGCAAGGAGAGCAAATAATAAATCAGTATGGAGGGCTGTTGGTCCAATCTCTGCTCCTTGCCTCAACAAGTCAATTGGGCTCTTGACTAATAACATGTTTGACCCTCTATCAGTGGAAATAAAATCAGCCAGTGCAAAACCCACTAGAAGAACTCCAGCTCCACAAGCGACCACCTGTGAGTCGACATCAAAGGTCGATGATGAAGCAGATCGTGCAACTACCATCCACAAACATGTTCGCCCTTGGGTACCCACATCAGTGCCATCAATTATAAGCTCTTTGGAGGCTGATTTCTCTTCTTCTTCTTCTGAACTCCTCTCTCTTCCATGGTATGGCATGGACAATTCGGGTATGCAAGTGATTCAAAATCCTGCGATTGTGGAAACATCAAGGTGGACAAAGTCAGTGATGTCTAAAGCATGTAAAGCTTTTGGGTTAAATGTATCTGGCTTTGAACATGAAATTTTTGACATCATATTGCGAATGGAGGGGAAAAGGCGTCTACACCTACAAAAACAAAAATCAGTGGTAGATCCCAAAGAGAGAAGCAAAAAGAAGCAGACAATCAAGCTTGAAAGACTGAAGTGTGGACTTAATTACGAAGGTAGAAGCAAAGGGGACATGGGCAGGTACTATAAAGCCTTTTCTGGATGGAAGTCAAAATTCTCAATTGGAATGTGCATGGGTTAAATGATGGGAAAAAGCGAAGTACAATCAAGTCTCTAGTACAAAAGTGGAAAGTTGATATAATATGTTTGCAAGAAACAAAAATTGAGGAGTGGTCAGCTTCTTTGGTTAGACAGTTATGGGGCAACCGTTGGGCAGAATGGGATGTCCTGAACTCAGTTGGTTACATCGGGGGAATTATTATGATTTGGGACAGAAGGAAGTGGAACGTCCTAGGCTTTCAACTACACTTTAACTTGTATGCTAGAAAGCACACAAGATTAGTTTAGATGGTGCTTTACAAGGGTCTATGGCCCCCATACAAACCCGGAAAGAGAAGAGCTTTGGTATGAACTCGCCGCGATTAGAGGCATCTGGAATGAACAATGGGTGATAGGGGGGATTTCAATGTTTGTAGATACGAAAGTGAAAGATTTAATTGCATCAGGAGATCTAAGGCTATGAAATCTTTCTCTGGCATCATTCAGGACCTTGATATAATTTATCTTCCCCTTCAGGGGGCCTTCTACACTTGGTCCAGAGGTGAGAATTCACTACAAGCTTCCAGAATAGACAGATTTTTAGTCTCTAACGAGTGGAGTGACAACTTTGCGGCTATGAAGCAACTTGCCCATCCAAGGGTAATCTCTGATCACAATCCATTGCTCTTAGAATGTGGTGACTGGGAAGTCAACCCCTCATACTTCAAGTTTGAGAATATGTGGCTCCGGGTGGAGGGGTTTTTAGACAAGGTTAAAGCTTGGTGGCGAAGTTATGATGTTGGGGTTAGGCCAGACTTCATACTAATGCAAAAACTAAGATGTCTAAAGAAAGATATTTCTAACTGGAACAAAATGGAGTTTGGTAAGCTGGAAATAAACAAAAATAAGGCTCTGGAGGAGCTGACCATGATGGAACAACAAACTGAAGGTAGACTGCAAACTCCGGCTGAAAAAGAAAAGATGATAAGGCTCAAAATGGAATTGCAACAAGTAGCTGTTGAAGAAGAGATATCTTGGAGGCAGAAATCTAGGTGCCTATGGCTCAAAGAAGGAGACAGGAACACCAGATATTTCCAAAGAATGGCCAACTCCCACAAAATATCAAATAATATAGACAAACTAAAGGTTGGAGAAGAAATTACAAAGGACAAAAGGGTCATCAAAGAGGAAATACTAAGATTCTATCAGGGGCTATACACAGAGAATGAGCAATGGAGACCTACTGCCAATTTGACAATCTAGCATGCATCTCTACGGAGGAGAAATACTGGTTGGAAAGGGTGTTTGAAGAAGAGGAAGTAGTAGCAACAATCAAGGCATGTGCACCAGACAAAGCCCCAGGCCCAAATGGTTACACAATGGCTTTTTTCCAGAAAGCTTGGGATATTCTAAAGCAAGACATCATGGGGGCTTTGAACCACTTTCATCAAAATTGCTATATGGTTAGATCTTGTAATGCCTCTTTCATACCACTGGTTCCTAAGAGGAAGAGTGCTATTGAGCTCAAAGATTTCAGGCCTATAAGCCTCATAGGCAACATCTACAAGATAGCAGCTAAGCTATTAGCTGAGAGACTCAAATCAGTGATTGGGAAGCTCATTTCAGAGAATCAAAATGCCTTCATCAAACAAAGCAAATTACAGATGCAACTTTTATTTCTAATGAGATGTTGGATGAAAGGCTAAAAAGTGGAATTCCAGGCATCCTATGCAAACTCGACATTGAGAAAGCATTTGACAAAGTCAATTGGTCATACATGTTTTCAATGTTAAGGAAAATGGGAATTGGTGGCAGATGGATCAGGTGGATCAAATATAGCTTAACCACAGTCAAATATTCGATTCTCGTCAACAGGAGTCCAGTTGGCTTCTTTTCACCTCAAAAAGGATTAAGGCAGGGTGATCCCTTGTCTCCTTTCCTGTTTATCCTAGCTATGGAGGGCCTTAGCAAGATGTTGGACAAAGCAAAGCAACTGCAGTGGTTAGATGATTTCACTGTTGGGAGACATCAAAGCAATGCAGTCTCAGTCTCACACCTGCTCTATGCGGATGACACATTAGTTTTCTGTGGAGCTGGAATATCTCAGGTTCAATATCTTAATCTAACTCTGCTCATTTTGAAGCTATCTCTGGACCACATCAACATGGCAAAAAGCATAATCTACCCTGTTAATGAAGTTCCTGACTTGGGAGATCTAGCTGATATTCTTTGTTGTGGTACCGGTTCCTTACCGGCGACATACCTAGGCCTCCCATTGGGTGCTAAGTACAAGTCTACTGCATTATGGAATGGAGTGACAGAGAAGGTGGAGAAGAGATTGGCAACATGGAAGCTGCAGTATCTATTAATGGGAGGCAGGGTAACCTTGATTAGTAGTGTAATGGACAACATACCAACCTTCTTCATATCACTATATCCTATGCCCAGCAAAGTGCTCAAACAACTGGACAAACTTAGAAGGAACTTTCTCTGGAAGGGGAACAGTGAGGGTCACAAGTTTCACCTAGTCAAATGGGCCAAAGTAACTCAACTAAAGGACCTTGGTGGACTTGGAATAAAATACTTGGCAAAACACAACAAGAGCATGCTAATGAAATGGCTTGGGAGATTCGGGGATGAAGACACCAACCTATGGAAGAAGGTGGTGACTGCTAGACATGGACAACATAGCCACTGGTGTACTAAACTAAGCAGGTCTCCACATGGCGTTGGCCCATGGAAATACATCAGTAGCCTTTGGGAGGATTTTTCACAGAATATTTCATTCAAGGTGGGTAATGGGTTACATGTTAGATTCTGGAAAGATATCTGGTTGGAAAATTGCCCACTGGAAGAGAGCTTTCCACTACTGGTTCAGATTGCTAGTGACCCCAACTCTATAATAAGTCAATACAGATCAGGGAACTCATGGGTCCCCCTTTTTAGAAGGAATATGCATGAGTGGGAGTTGGGTAGTTTATTTACATTGCTTGGTAGACTGGGAACCTTTACTATGAATGAGCAGATCCCTAACAGAATCAGATGGATTGGTTGTGATTCAACTCCATATTCAGTGAAGATGGGCTACAGAAGCATGTATGAGCATAATGGAATCATTGACTCGTGGCCATGGAAGCTCATCTGGAAGACAAAGCTTCCAACAGAGGTTATCTACTTTACTTGGACTATGCTCAAAGAAGCCTGCCTAACTCAAGACAATCTCTGCAAAAGGAGCTTTCAACTAGTAAATAGATGCTACCTATGTCAGCAAAGTTCTGAGTCAATCAACCACCTATTCTTACATTGTCCAGTGGCAACAAACATGTGGTATATGTTTCTTTCTATCCTGGGAATAAGCTGGACACAACCTAAGGGCGTCAGGGAAGCAACGGAAGGTTGGAGCAGTTGGAAAGTTGAAAGGGCCATCAAGAAAGTATGGAAGATGATCCCAGCATGCATTTTTTGGTGCCTTTGGCAAGATAGGAATCGTAGATGCTTTGATGGCATTTCAACTTCTATACATGCTCTCAAAGCCAAATGCCTTGTGCAACTATTTAGTTGGAGTTCTCTAACACCTGTAAATAATGTAATTCCTCTTCTAGATTTCATTGGATCTCTGAGCCTAGCTTAACTCAGATATACCCTTACTTTTGTTTTTTGAGTTAGCTCCCTAAGCAGATTAAGTCTTTTGTTTTAATGGAGCTAACTAAATCCCTTCTTGTAACTTTGCATCTTCTGGATGCCTGCAATGAAGAATCTTATTTCATAAAAAAAAAAAAAAAAGATGTCCCTGATTTTGAATATACTCCTAGAAGTATCACTGAATTACACAAGATTGCCACTCTATCACAAGCCAAAACTCAAGCTGATGTTATTGTTTCCAACGATTATCGTCAAAAGGCAGCTGAGTACAGGTCCCAAGGTCATATTTTCACTTTTAAATGTTTTCCTTAAAAGATTATTTCCTGGAAAATTAGTCATTTTTCCCTTATTTTCTGGTGTTTGGTAAGTAGCAGAAAATACTATCCCAAGAGCATTTGTATATAAAATACGGGACCACATGGAGAGTTGGGGGTCCGGTGAGAGGGTTTTTTTTGGGGGGGGGGGGCTATTGGTTGGGCGGGCGAATATGGGTTCAAGGGGTGGGGGAGGCGGTGGAAGGATTGAAACTACCAAGTTGAGAGTTCTGTAAATGTTTTCCCTTTTCTTGCTAGGGAAGTGATTGTCCTAAAACTAGAGGAAAATGTGTTCATAAGGATAGTACTTTTCAAAACATTAAGCCAACCAAACATGGAAATTTTGAAAAAAATTTTCCTCCATACCAAACACACCCTTGGTTGACAATTGAGGTTCTTGTCCGAGTGAGCTGATTGTGTGTTTGTGATTACAGCTGCAAGGATGAGAGAGATACTGGAGAGTGTGGGATTGGCTCAAGAGATTTTACCATCTAATGTGGTTTCATCTGCACATGTTCTTGCAAAGGTTGCAAATTTATTAGATATTCGAGATAGTGAATTAAGTAGGTCGGTACTTTAATTTTGTTTGTACTGACTAGACAAAAACATTGTAATTTTCTTGTTGCGGTGACAAATCTTTCTTCACGAAAAACAGCAGTAGAAGAGAAGAGAGCTAAAGTGCAGCAGGAATCAAAAGTCCTTCTCGAATACATTCGGAAGGCAATAACAAGATTGACTTATTTGAAAAGGTGAATTTTCAGTTATGTCTCTCTTGCTCCTCGTGAAATAACTCCCGCTGAATGTGGTAGTACTTTTGTTCATGGCACTATGTTTGTGTGTTATGTTGTTTCAAGAAATAAATACTTCACATAAAGAAATTCTAAGCCTTTCAGTTAAGCAATGTTGTCCTTTCTTCTCTTAATTGTCTGTGTTTTAGCAGAACACTTTCACAGCTTGAAGATGATATTGCTCCTTGCCAAGCACAAATGGAAAACTGGAAACAAACTTGGCAAATATGTAGTCGAAGAGCGGTAGTATTTGCAAGAATATGGTTATTACAAGGTAAGCTTATTTTTGTCTTGAACATTATTGCTGTGAATTTTAGGACTTCATGTTCCAAGTTAAAGAAGAAGATGTTGTTATAAAATTTAGTATATATTGAGCGTTTATGAGGACATCTTCTTTTGAAGTAGTATATCCTGCAATCTTGTGGTTCTAGGGCTTAAAGTTTACTAGTTTTCATGGCACATCCTTTTAAACATTTGCTAGTGTCGGTGGAATTTATACATGTGCATGTGTATGAATTCACATCTCTAAGTTATATTTACTTTGTGAAGAAGTTTGATGCAAATTTTTCTCTAGAGTAGAAAAGATTCAATATCCTCAAGACGCTAGTCTGCACCATTTTGACTTGTGAGTGAGTCTGTGTGAACTATTATGCAGGCCACAGTTAGTTAGCAGAAGAGTAGTTAGTTAGCATCCAGTAGTTAGTTAGTGATGCGTGGGACCCACAACAGTTAAGTGGTTAAGGCTAAGTTAATACATGTATAAGTACTGTAAAGCTCCTTTTACTGATAAGAATTTTTACTTTGCTCTCATCTACTAATCTCTTCTTCTCTCTCGAGTTCATCTTCTCCAATTCAGACCTAATGTCAATTGCTTGTGTGAATATGTAGATTGTGCTCAAATTTAGCGAGCTCACATGGTATCAAAGCAGTGAAAAGCTGTAATTCTGCAAAATTTGGTTCAATTCAGCTAGATTTCATCGTCGTCTTCTTCGCGAAGCTATAACAGACGATCATTAATGGAGGCTGAAAAAATCGATCACACGCATCCCTTGTTTGTTCATCCTTCAGACACTCTTGGCTCAATTCTGATTCCTGTAAAGCTCACAGGTTCAAAAAATTATGGGTTGTGGCATCGTTCAATGCGAATCGCGTTACAAGCTAAGAGGAAGCTAGGGTTTGTGCTTGGAACATGCAAAAAGGATTCATTTCAATCTGAATTACATGAAGACTAGGAAACATGTAATGCAATAGTACTTTCCTGGATCATGAACACTGTGTCTCCAGATTTACTTAGAAGTATCGTCTATGCATCTAATGCACATCTAGTGTGGGAGGATCTAAGAGAAAGATTTGACAAGGTGAATCGTGTGCGAATATTTCAGTTGCACAGGGAGATTGCTACTATTACGTAGGGAACAGATTCAGTCTCTGCGTACTTCACTAGGTTGAAGGAACTATGGGCTGAGTTTGAGGCCATAGTGCCTATACCTAAATCTAGGGGATATGTTGAACACTTGCAGCAGCAGAGGTTGATGCAGTTTCTAAGTGGTCTTAATGAGACATATGAGCAGGCTAGACGTCAGATCTTGGCGAAGACTATAGAGCCAACACTAAATCAAGCCTATGCACTGATTATAGAAGATGAGAGTCAGAATTCTAACACTCAACCAAATCGAGGAGATCCAGTTGCTATGCAAGCAGGTAGAGGACAAATGCCTATGCAGAACAACAGGGGACACTACAAGGGAAAGAAGCCATTTCTGAAGTGTGATTATTGTAACAAACCTGGGCATTCTAAGAAAAATTGCTACAAGTTAGTTGGTTATCCAACTGATTTCAAAGCTAAGAGACCATATGCAGCTAATATGGCAATTGGTGGCCAGGAGAATGAAAAACCAGCACATCAGACACATTAGGATGCAGGAGGAAATGAATGTAATGGATTGAAAGTAGGATCTTACTTCACTGAGGATCAATACAGACAAATTTTGAGCATTTTGAACAGGGAAACTCCAGAACATCATGCTAACATGGCAGGTATTACCTCCTTAATGACAAGTTTTACTTGTAAAGAATGGGTGATTTATTCTAGAGCTACACATCACATAGCTGGTGACCTAGACATGTTAAATACTAAGAATAAAGTGAACAAATGTGATAGTGATCAAGTACACTTACCTACAGGAGAAAAGTCTAATATAACACATATTGGAGAGGCTATCATAAGCGATGAATTGAAGCTAGAAGATGTCTTATTTGTACCTGAGTTCAAGTTCAATCTAATCTCAGTGTCCAAACTAACTAGGCAACTATGTTGTTTAGTGAATTTCTTCCCTGATTTCTGCTTGTTTCAGGATCTCTACAATGGCAAGGTGAGAAATTTTGGTAGAGAAAGAGGAGGTTTGTACATATTGAAGAAGAATTTCAATGGAGATCTAGAAAATTTCATCAAACAAATAAAAAAATTTGCATTAGCTGCTACCACACAAAACAGTAAAGAAGATGGAGTGTTATGGCACAAAAGGCTAGGTCATGCTTTAGTTAGTGCTATGAAGAGCTTAGATCTGTTTCATAACAAGTCTGTAGATGTAGTAGTGAATAATGATTGTACTGTATGTCCCCTAGCAAAGAAAATCAGGCTAATATTCCCTAGAAGTATGAGTAGAAGTGAAAATCCTTTATCTCTTTTACATATGGATGTTTGGGGACCATATAAGTCTCCCACATATGATAAAAAGCATTTTTTCCTAACAGTTGTGGATGATAATACAAGATATACTTGGGTACATTTACTTCATTTGAAAAGTTATGTTTTGCTGGTGTTAAAGAAGTTTATTGCCATGTTGCACACTCAATTTCAGTCTAAGGTGAAGGTAGTCAAAACAGATAATGGCACAGAATTCTTTAACAAGCACATGAATGAATTGCTTGATGCCTATGGTATAGTTCATCAGAGTAGTTGTGTATACACTCCACAACATAATGGAGTAGTTGAGAGGAAACACAGGCATATTTGGATACATCTAGGCCATTGAAGTTTTAAGCAAATGTCCTTACAAGGTTATGGGGTGAATGTATTAAAACAGCAGTGTATGTAATAAATCGACTTCCTACTAAATTGCTGAATAAAAAGGCTCCATATGAGATCCTTCATAACAAATCACCTTCAATATCTCATCTTAGGGTGTTTGGATGTCTTTGTTATGCGACTAACTTGGTTAAGGAAGACAAGTTTTCACCAAGGGCAAAGACATCTATATTCCTTGGTTATGCAGAGACACAAAAAGGCTACAAGCTAATGGATTTAAACACTAAAAATTTCCTTGTTTGCAGAGATATTATCTTCAAAGAGAATGATTTTCCTTTTGCCAAACATTGTTCCGCATCTCACAATACAGAGAGACATACAACAATTACAGAAGCTCTAGAACAATCAGAGCCCTTACAGAACTCTTGTGGCACTATGCTTCAGCAGTCAGAAGTAATTCCAAGAAACAGATGGAGGAGCTTGTTGAAGGAAGTGGTATTGACAACAACATTGCAGAGCATGAAGCAAATGATGTTGATGATGTAAATGCAGGAGAAGAAGATTCAGTTGATAATGCAAATGCAGGAGCAGAGATAACAAGTAGTAGTGCAGTCCAAGAACAACACTTAATTATGCAGGGAGATGAAGTGAATCCTCCAGCAACTGTGGAACAAGAGTCAGCTGAACTTAGAATGTCAAAAAGAACCACAAAGGAACCTATATGGCTATAGGACTATGTAACTACATCAAAAAGGGGTTCTTCCTATCCTCTGTCAAACTACCTGTCCTATAGCAAATTGGCTGATATGCAGAAGTTTTTTGGTTGGAATCTCAGAACTAGCAGAACCAAAGACCTTCAGTGAAGCATCCAAGGACAAAAGCTGAATTGAAGCCATGGAAGCTGAAATCAAAGCTTTGGAGATCAATGAAACCTGGGATGTTGTTGATATTCCAAAAGGCATGAAGGCTATTGGTTCAAAGTGGGTATATAAGATTAAATACAAAGCAGATGGTGAGGTAGAAAGGTTCAAGGCCAGGTTAGTAGCCAAGAGTTATAGCCAAAGAGAAGGGCTGGATTATAATGAAACATTCTCACCAGTTGCCAAAATGGTAACTGTGAGATCAGTGATTGCTCTAGCTGCTTCTAAAGGCTGGAATATATCACAAATGGATGTATACAGTGCATTCTTGCAAGGAGATTTGTATGAAGAAGTATATATGGAACTTCCTCAGGGCTTTAGGAGACAGGGGGAGACAAAGGTCTGCAAATTATTGAATTCATTATATGGGCTTAAACAAGCCTCACGCCAGTGGAACATTAAGCTCAGTGAAGCACTAACAGCTGTAGGATATGTTCAGAGTCTATATGACTATTCACTGTTCACAAAAAGGAAAGGAGATGATTTTGTAGCAGTGTTGATATATGTGGATGACTTATTGATTACAGGAAACAGTGATGAGATCATCAATGAGACTAAAATTGTTCTTCACCAAAAGTTCAAGGTGAAGGATCTTGGTGAACTCAAATATTTTCTGGGAATTAGGTGGATATTATTGAACCAAAGAAAATATTGTCTTCAACTCATTTCTGATTTGGGAGTCAGTGGTGCTAAGCTAGTTTCAAATCCAATAGATGTTAACCAAAAATTTACCTCTGCTGAGTTTGACAGACATACTGGCATCACAGGAGATGAAGTTCTGACAGATGCGAATGAATATCAAAGGCTGATTGGTAGACTGATCTATTTGACTATCACACATCCAGACATTGTGTTTGCAGTTCAGACTCTCAGCCAGTTCATGCAAGAGCCCAAAAATTCTCATTGGGATGCTGCTGTAAGAGTGGTCAAATACTTAAAGCATGAACCAGGCATGGGAATACTCCTAAGCAGTACTAGTTCATATTGTTTGACATGTTTTTATGATGCAAACTGGGCAAGTTGTCCAAATACAAAAAGGTCTGTCACTGGATACTTAATCAAGTTTGGCAATTCACTTATCTCATGGAAGTCCAAGAAGCAACATATAGTGTCAAGAAGCTATGCAGAAGTAGAGTATCGAAGCCTAGCAGCTGTAACAACAGAAGTAGTTTGGTTATTGGGACTGTTTGCTGAACTTGGAGTGCAAATCAAGAAACCTGTAGATGTGTATTGTGATAGCAAAGCTGCTCTTCAGATTGCAGCAAATCCTATCTTCCATGAACGCACCGAGCATATTGAAATTGACTGCCATTTCGTACGTGACAAGATTAAACAAGGTGTAATTCATACACAGTTCGTGGGAACTAAAGAGAAGCTAGCTGATCTTCTCACTAAAGGCCTTGGACAGTCTCATCATACATTTCTACTAGGCAAGCTTGGAGTGTTCAACATCTTACACCCTCCAGCTTGAGGGGGAGTGTGAAATATTATGCAGGCTACTGTTAGTTAGCATAAGAGTAGTTAGTTAGCATCCAGTAGTTAGTTAGTGATGCGTGGGACCACAACAGTTAAGTGGTTAAGGCTAAGTTAATACAACGGTTACTGAAAAAGAAATTTTACTTTGCGCTTATCTGCTAATCTCTTCTTCTCTCTCGAGTTCATCTTCTCCAATTCAGACCTAATGTCAATTACTTGTGTGAATCTGTAGATTGTGCTCAGATTCACCGAGCTCACAGTCTGTCTTATTTTATTTCATTTCTTCTGTGCCAACAGAGATAGGAGATTTTCTGGCACTACTTTTTGATGATGACAAAATCGCCCACCGCTGTTTCTCTTCAATTCTCCTGCTAAATGGAGGTCCGTGGCTAGGTTACAGCCTTGAGTTGGCTGCATGTGGGTATTGGTGAAAGGCCTCTAGGGTTGTGCTATCTGTAACTTGAAATCTAACCCCCCCCTTTCTCCCCAGTGTTGGACAAATGTAAGTGAAAAAGTAGTTCAGTCATTGAAAGTTGTTACGGACCTTATAAGAAAAAGAAAAAGGACTTTACACATGGAATAGAAGAATGGAAGTTATATGAAACTTGGCTAGATGGTCAAGGGAAGTTAGAAGTCATGTGGGAAAGAATAGAGCTAATGCTACTAGTGTTGTATATTTTTCTATCCGAATTTATATTGGGGCACTTGTTTAAGATCTTAATATCATGCAACTATCTACTATTGGACTAACAGTCCTTGTCACTAATAGCTATCAACTTTTTCCTAATATTTATCTCTGTAGATTAGATTGCATTTATCTTCTAGATTAGATGATCATAGTTAGTTATTCAGAGTTATCTATTTGTTTTAGATAGGATTCTTTAGTTATTTGATTTACATGAAACTCTAGAAAGGTGGTTACTGTAACTTGTATTTAAACTCATTTATGCATTCAATAAGAGATACAATTTTCCATCATCTATTCAAGTGTTCATATGGTATCATAACCTATACAACTCTAACGAGCACGATCCTAATTTTTTTTCTCTTCCCTCTCTCCAAGCACCAAATCCTCCAATGACGAAAGATGGAAACACTTCCAGAGTTATCAATGATGACAACACTATTGGTATCAACACCATAGTTCAATTCAACCTCGCTTCCCAACTGCCAATCAAACTTAGTGGCAGTCACAATTTTTCCACTTGGAAAGCTTAGTTTTCCATGCTTATGCATGGACATGACCTCTATGGTCACCTTGATGGATCTACCCCGCCTCCCAATCCGAGCACCATTTTTGGCACCAACACGACCCCCAACCCTGCATATTCACTTTGGTTCTGTCAGGATCAACTCATTCAAAATGCCCTTATGGCATCTGTTGATCCTACAATTGCCTCCACAGTTGCTGCTGCCAACACATCTAAACAGGCTTGGGACTCTTTGCATACTGCTTATGCAAACAAGTCCCATACTCGTATCTTTAGCCTTCGTGATCAACTTGCCCGAATCACCAAAGACTCCCTCCCTATTACTGAATACCTTCAACGTATTCGGTCCCTTTCGAATGACCTAGCCACTGCTGGTGCCCCTGTTACTAACTCCGAACTCATTGTCAAAATCCTTAGTGGACTTGGCCCTGAGTTTCGCGAGATCTCGGCTGCTATACGTGCACGTGAAACCACAGTTACCTATAAAGAACTGTATGAGAAGTTGCTTGACTATGAGCTCTTTCTCCGTCATGAGGAGGCTAAGAATGCAGAACCCAATCACTGATGCGGTGGCCACTTGCAACAACCAACCAATAATTCCAACAACCGCAACAATCGCCGTTAGTACAATAATGGTACGTCTACTCAGAATACTCAACCATGGCACCAAAATGCTCGCTCCTATATTCCAACTTAGGCAAGCCCCGAATAACAATAATTTCACTAATGTTATCCGATGTCAATTATGCAACAAAATTGTCCACATTGCAAGTGTCTGCAGATCTAAATCTCACAATCATTTTGAGGTTAAATCTAATTATGCTTGTGGTTTCACCTTTACTGCCAACCCATGGATTATGGATTCTGGAGCTACTCATCATCTCACAACAGAGCCACATAATTTGTCTATATAGGTGATGATAACAAAATTCTCATAACCCATACTGGTTCAACTCAGTTAAAAGCATCAAATGATGTTTTTCATCTAACTCACACTCTATATGCTCCTGACATTAAACGTAAAATTTTGCCAAGATAATCTAACATCTATCAAATTGTTTCCTTTTGATTTTCTTGTGAAGGATCTGAAAACGCGAGTACCACTGGTGCGAGGCCGAAATAAACATGTATTTTATGAGTGGCTCAAGTCATATCCACCACCACCTCCGCAAGGTCACATATCCTCTACCACTGCCTCCATGACTACATGGCATCGCAGACTAGGTCATCCACATTCTAGAGTTCTTAATTATATCTTGAATAAATTTTCGCTTCCATTCTCTGAGCGAGACAAGTTTCAATTTTGTAATTTTTGTTCATCTAATAAAACCCATGGGCAACCATTCAGTCAGTTGAGTTTGAAAAGTTCCAAACCTCTTCAAATAATTTTTAGTGATTTATGGGGACCCTCTCCAGTTCTATCCATTGATAAAAAATTGTATTATTGCTTGTTTGTTGATCAATACACGCGATATACATGGTTGTACACTTTAAAAAATAAAAGTAAGGTCAAAGAACTTTTTCAAAAATTCCACCCTCTAATGGAAAAATACTTCGATACCAAAATTTTATCACTTTATACTGATGGTGGAGGGGAGTATAAAAGTCTTGACTCTTATCTCGTCCTTCATGGTATCGAGCATCTCTCTACACCACCTTATACCCCTCAAAGGGTAGCTCTTGCAGAGAGACGACATCGCCATATTATTGAAAGTGCAAGAACGCTACTTTATGAGGCATCTCTTCCATCAATTGTTTGGTCATTCGCGTGTCAACATGCTGTTTATTTAATCAATCGTCTTCCCACCTCACTTTTAAATAACCAGTCCCTATTTAAAAAATTATTTGGTGAGATACCCATTTATGATGCTCTTAAAATTTTTGGTTGTCTATGCTATCCATGGCTCAAACCTTATTCTAAAAATAAACTTGAACCCAGGTCTACTCCATGTGCTTATCTCGGTTTCTCTGTAACCCATCATTGCCACCAATGTTTTGATCCCGTGTCATCAAAAAATTATTTATCTCGTGATGTGCAATTTTTTGAGAATATTTTTCCCTTCAAAAATATATTTTCAAGTATTGCACTTAAATCACATAAATGGAATGGGATAAAATCACAAATAAAAAAACCCCAAAACCCATCCCTCACTTTCCCTTATTTTCAGAATTACCCCAACCCATTATAAATCCCACACAAAATAAAATCAATGAAATTGACCCTAATCATACTACGGCAGAATCCCTCCCCCCTTCTCCTAATGAAACTCCAACTACAAATCAAGCACCTCCACCCGAGATTTTTGGCGATTTACCGGTGGTACAAACAGATTTGGGATCTTCACACACTCCTACTTCAGGTATGTCTCTATCTCTTCCTACTCTATCTCATCTTGATAATTCTAGCTCTTCTAGTCCATCCCCATCACAGTCCCTATCTCTGCCACCCTCTAAAATCTCTATAAATTCCCCTCATACATCAACCAAATCCATCCCAACCTCTTTGGCACCACTGTTAGTGTATCAACGGCGCACCCCGAACCCAAAATCAAACAATTCGATGACCCCCCCACCTCCCACCATTGTTCCTCCCGTTGAGCACCAAGTAGAACCACCCCTGCCACACAATCCTTCCTCTCCCAATCGCGTAGTTACTCGCTCGCAGAATAAAATTCAAAAACCAAAAAAGATTTTTGACTACTTCGCTCACTTGGAACCTACACTCGTACCCCACAACTTCAAACAAGCCCAAAAACATCCAGAGTAGAGAGCCGCAATGAAAAATGAATTTGATGCTTTACTGAATAACCACACTTGGGAACTTGTTCCAAATGATCCCTCTAAGAATGTTGTTTCATGTAAGTGGATTTTCAGGATTAAGAGGAAAGCGGATGGCTCTATTAACTGCTACAAAGCGAGACTGGGTGTGAAGGGATTTACTCAGAGGCCGGGTGTTGACTTTCACTCTATTTTCAGTCCGGTGGTCAAACCCACTACTGTGCGAATCATACTTGCTGTTGCCCTTCGTTTTCACTGGCCTCTTCGTCAGCTCGATGTTAACAATGTATTTCTTCAAGGTGACCTTGAAGAAGAGGTCTACATGATACAACCTCCGGGTTTTGCTTGTCGTCATAATCCGACTCATATCTGTAAGTTGCGAAAGGCAATTTATGGCTTGAAGCAAGCACCTCGGGCTTGGTATAATGCACTCAAAGGCAATCTCTCATACATGGGACTTGTCAAGACTGAATCTGACAACTCATTATTCACTCGGCATAACAACGCTGGTTTCATGTTTATTTTGGTATATGTTGACGGTATCATAGTTACTGGTAGCAACTCTATCACAGTGAATGAGGTTAATACTTCCCTTGCCTCTCATTTTTAATTAAAGACTTGGGAAATCTTAATTATTTTCTTGGTGTTGAGGTGATTCGGAGTTCTGATGATATTATTCTCTCTCAAGCTAACTATGTCAATGAGATCTTGAATGATGAGTTGATGGCTGACTGTAAGAGAGCTAATACACCAATGAGTGCCTCTGCGTTGCTAAAACTCAATGATGGGGCTCCATTAACAGATGCAGCTCGCTATCGTCGAGTCCTAGGGAGGCTTCAATATTTATCTTTTACTATACCGGACATTTCCTATGCTGTCAATAAATTGTCCCAGTTTATGCAATCACCATCTGATCTTCATTGGAAATCTGTGAAACGTGTTCTCCGGTATCTTCGTGGTACAATTCAGTTTGGCCTACGTGTGTCCCCGAACCTTGATTTCAATTTGCACATGTATTCTGATGCTGATTGGGCCAGAGATCTCACTGACAGATCCTCCATGTCTGGCTATATTCTGTTCCTTGACCGAAACCCTATCAGTTGGTCTTCAAAAAAGCAAAAAACTGTCGCTCGATCATCAACTGAAGCCGAATATAGAGCTGTTGCAAATGCTCTTGCCGAATTGTTATGTGTGAGAAACTTATTTCTTGAGATGCGGCTTCCTATCCGAGATACTCCTACAATCTACTGTGATAACATTGGTGTTACTTATCTAAGCGAGAATCCAAGCCTGCATAGTCGCATGAAGCATGTCGAGGTGGACTTTCATTTTGTGCGCAACCATGTTGTACGCAAGGCGGTTCGAGTTGTTCATGTTCATTCAGCTGGCCAACTAGCTGATACACTCACTAAAGCACTTGCCAAACCTGCCTTTGAGCGCAATCTGTTCAAGTTAGGCTTAGTGACACATAGTCTAACTTGAGGGTCGTATTGGACTAATAGTCCTTGTCACTAATAGCTATCAGCTTGTTCCTAATATTTATCTCTTTAGATTAGATTGCATTTATCTTCTAGATTAGATGATACCATAGTTAGTTATCCAGAGTTATCTATTTGTTTTAGATAGGATTCTTTAGTTATTTGATTTACATGAAACTCTAGAAAGGTGGTTACTGTAAGTTGTATTTAAACTCATTTATGCATTCAATAAGAGATACAATTTTCCATCATCTATTCAAGTGTTCATATCTACTAGATTGGAGGGTAATAGCATCACAATGTGCAGGTTGGGAAATTTTGCAAGTCGTTCATGTTCTTGAAAAACATTTGGTTGTTGTGTAGTAACACTTGACTTTTCATCCCTCTGTCTTGATGATATTCTCTGATTTTCTCTATCTAAGTCTTGGTGGATGGAGTTACCTTGTACCTGTGCTGGTGGGAGATAGCAGGTGCCCGGTGGATAAGTCGAGGCGTGCACATGCCGGCTCAGACTCCACTATTATAAAAGAAAAAGAATAGTCTACCGTCAAACCTTATCATGCTACTTGCTTCATACCTACATCCACACACTTCCCACACCCACCATGGATAGAAGACCCAAAGTACTAAGTTTGGTGTGTGCACAGTGTTTTTTAGATGTTGTCTTTAAGGTTGGACTATAGCTCATGTCCGAAATACAGCTGCTTCTTTTTTGGGGCTTTGAAACGGGTGCCTATCATTTAGTTGTATATAAGGGATATAAAAGGAAATGGAGATAGCACTACAAAACATGGTGAGAACAAGTAATCCAAAAACTCTGCACAGTCTAATTACAAATGATAAACGGTTCTAGGTCTTGTAAACAAAACTTTTGCAGATAGAAAGAGTTACAAAATGCAACTGCAGCTCGTAAACTAAGTCCCTAAATAGGGATTATGGAAGAGGAGTTGCAAATTTGTGCACATTGGGATAATTACGATGAGTCAGGAGCACTTGTAGAACCAGACGAATTGCTTAATGAGCTCAAATTATTGTTCCGTGGAGCATAACGAGGACTTGGAGAAGAAGACAAACCAATTCTTGATACTCTGAGAAGCTACCAAAACTAATTATTCTAAACGTGACATGAATTCCATTATTATTTTCATTTTTCAATTAGATTATGATGTTGACTTTGGGACTTCCATCTGCTGGATAAAGCGTTGGCAGTTGAGGACAAGAAAAGGCAGTATGCTGCTGCTGAGAAGTATCTTGAAGATGTGTTGCAGTCAGCTCTTGCCTCCTCAGAATTGCTTTTCTGCAAACATTTCCTTTTTCCTTCACTTGCGATTTTAGTGCCTTACATATTAAACGTTTGGGTTAATTGAGATTGTGGTTGATTCTCTTTTGACGCTTGTGCTACGTTGTCCTTTCTGTGTATTCTCAAACTTGCCTGAAAGGTGAATATCAGTTTCAAAAGACACTAACATTTGCTATATTGTCGCGTACGCAGCAAACAGAAATTATGTTAAATAAAGGCATTCCCCATTCATTTCTGGATTTAAAGTAAGAATAATAATGAGCAACATCAAGGTTTGACAACAACATTATGAGTTTGAGATATGCTGTTTTTTGCTTGAAAATCAAATCCCATTCTGGATTCTCAAGCTCTTTGATTACGTTGAGGTACCATAGAAGCAAAGCAGATGAATTGCTTAGCAAATTTTTCAGCGTATGTTCTTTCTGGGGAATTCAAGTATTTTGGCCTCTACGATTTGAACCTAAGACCTCTTGATTCTCGACTCACTTCATTGACCACTAGGACACATCTATAGGCACAAATGCATGAGTAGTTAATGGTACATAATTCCTTAAATTTGTGAAGATTATCAAAATTGTTCATTTCAAAATTAAAGTTAAATGTGTTTATCCGAATATTAAAGAACCAAATTATAAAATTTGTCAATTTTTTAGAGACTAAAAATGCAGATTTCCCCTTTTTCATTAAAGACGGTAATTTTAATTGGTTCTAAACAATTTTTACTCTATGAGGCCACCTAATGGATGTCTACAACAAAGCCTCCTTAAAATGTGAGAATTGTAATATTGAATATAAGACTATAACAGCTAAAAGTAAAGAAGTATGATTATTTTCTTGATGCTTTATAGAGATTGCTTGTTCCTTGTTGTAGTGAAGTTAATCAAACTTTACATGGCCAACCACATAATATTTACAACTCTCAGTGGGTTAGAAAAAGATGATGGAGAAGAAGAGCGTATAAACTAAAATTTAGTTTTTAGGGTCAAAGCAGTAAAATAATATCTCGGGTTACTAGGAACCGATTTACTACAATTTTCCAAATATAAATTATATGAAATGGGAATAAATACGAAATAGAAGCAAATTATGAGATAAAAGTGTTGGCCCAAGAAATTGAATGGTTTTTAAGATTGACAAAGGAACTCAAAGATGAACCAGGTCCATCACTGGAGACATAGACACATGCAGAGTTAAAGGCACGTGAGATGCACATGCAGGACATAAACGAAATATGCGAATTAAAGAGATATCTCCCGATCGAAAAGATTGCAAAATAATAAGGAGAATGACTCCTTATTCAGTAAGAACAGAATCAAAGATAAGGAAGGATTCGAGAAGTTGAGATTAACTAGAACTCTTCCACAAAGGAAGAGTAGCATTAGAACTCTAGAACATCTCTCGTCTACTAATCCTATATATTGCAGATTGTTCTTATTTTACAGGCACGCACAAAAGCAGAAGCAAAGCAAGAATTGAGAGAAAAATTAGCAAGGCAATTTTGCAAGCAGTTCGTGTGAGATTTAAGTGTGCGACTCTGAAGCTACTTGGACCAGCTAGAAGAACCAGTTCCAATTGTTGTCTTTTAGTCTAGTTTACTTGTAGTAGGGATTTCAATTTGTACCTTTTTAGCTTTATCTAGAAGCATTTGTAATAAGTACTGAGTGTTCAAGTTATAGCTAACTTGAAGTTTGTCGCAAATAGCTAGAGGCTAGTTTGCCACAAAGGGATTAGAGTTAATCCTAGGTTTACAAAGAGTTTTTGTAAATGCTGTTTTTGGCTCAGTGATTTTAGTGGAGTGTTTGGGAAAATCCTACTGGAAAGTAAGTCGTGCTTTTTCACTTTTTGAGCTAGGTGTTTTCCATATAAAATCCTTGTGTTCTTTATTTTCTGTATTTATTATTCCGCAAACAATATAGGTTGGAACACATAGAACAACCTGATCCTTTTATAACTAGTGCATGCGAGAATCGGACACCACGTAAATCACCCCTCTCTTGTGTGGTATTGATGTTTTAGAACATCAATTGGTATCAGAGCGGGTTATCCTTGAAGAGGCTAACACTTTAGGAAAAGATCAAGATGAGTGCACCACCTCGAAACTGGGAAGGACAATCAACCGCTAGGCCTCCACTCTTCAATGACCAGTACTACTCTTGGTGGAAGAACATAATGATAGACCATATAATTGGAGAAGACTACAAACTATGAGATATTGTTACTGATGGTCCCTTGGCCACCATGAAGACAAATGTTGAGGGAGTAGATGTGCCAAATACAAGAGCTGACTGCACTGTTGAGGATTTGAGAAAGTGGGAGAAAAATACTAAGGCCAAGAAGTGGCTTGTGTGTGGACTTGGTCCAGATGAGTACAGTAAAATTCAAAGTTGTACTATTTCCAAGGAAATTTGGGACACTTTGCAAGTGGCTCATGAAGGAACTGCTCAAGTGAAGAGATCCATAGGTACTCTACTTTTTTTTATGAGAATTTCTCTATGAAGGAAGGAGAGACCATTCAATAGATGTACACTAGGTTCACTACATTGACTAATGAACTGAAATCTCTTGGAAGGACTTTCTTGAGGAAGACAAGGTTGAGAAGATTTTGACAAGGGTTCTTTCAGTATCTTGGGAGAGCAAGATCACTACAATTCAAGAATCCAAGAACATTGCAACTCTCAAACTGGATAAGCTAATTGGAAATCTTACTGCCCATGAACTTAGAAGGCAAACAATGAAGATGGATGTTCCCAAGAAGGAAATGAGTCTGATATTGAGAATCACTAAAGAAGAAGATCTGGAAGAAGATTAAGTGGCTATGATCACCAAGGATTTCAAGAAATATCTTATGAGAGGAAAGGGCTCCGTAAGAGGTGGAAACTACAACAAGGCAAGGGTACCGAAAAAATCAACTAATGAGGGCTGCTAAAAATGTGGGAAGAATGATCATCACATCAAGAACTTCCCTCAGTGGGAAGTTGAATGGAAAAAGTAAAGGTCTGAATGAAGGAACCGGAAGAAGGAACATGTTCATCCCAATAAAAACAATGTATCAACAAAAGCTATGGTCGCTGCTTGGGGAGAAAGTTCAGATGAGGAGTCAGATGATGAAGATGAAGATGAACAAGCACTTATGGCAATTGGTGAATCAGATGAGGAATCTGAGGTTCAAGTGAAAGGAAGTAGCCAAATATGGTACATGGATAGTGGCTGCTCAAAACACATGACTGGTAACAAGGATCAATTCCTTTCACTTGAGGACCTCAAAGGAGGAAATGTCTCCTTTGAAAATGGAAAGAAAGGTGAAATCACTGAGGTTGGTAAGGTAGGTAAGGATGACACTCGTTCCATTGAGAATGTCTACTTAATAGATGGCTTGAAATATATCTTAATCAGTATGTCACAACTGTGTGACATAGGTAACTTGGTAGCATTCACCTCTACAAAATGTTTTGTAATAA
>ML401979.1:1819-30176 GCA_005239525.1 Nicotiana knightiana | reverse complement strand
ATGAAATGCACCCGCAATTTACAACATGTTGATTTTTTATTATTGTTTTGAGTTAGAGTCGGGGACATGAGTTGCCACACCCGAGTGTAGATTATATAGTCATGACTATGGTCATGACGATTAAATATGCCTATTTGAGGCGATATTCAATTATTCTCTAAGTTTTGGGATTTTTATCTAAAAGATGTATTTTTAGCTTACGGGATATGTGTATAAATAATTTTTGGATATCTTATGGATTTATCGTGGGACAAGTCACGATGGCGTGCACTTGTTGTTTTTGGACACATGGCAACCACGTCACATGAAATGCACCCGCGATTCACAACATGTTTATTTTAATTAATGTTTTGAGTTAGAGTCGGGGACATGATAAGATGTCAATCAACAACCAGTAATTTTCAAGTTAGATGCTTAAAGCAGCAGAAAAGAGATGTTCACGCCTACTTCCTATGAACTTCTGCCGGAATTGCTCGAATTTTCCTTCTTGAATTGCCTCTCTGATAGAGCGAAAGAATCCCAGATAATGATGCGTGTTATGTATTTCCAAAAGAATATGAGCAATTAAATTACCAATGGGCTTTGGTCATTCCCCACTCCCATGGTTTAGTTTCATTCCGAAAAAAAATATATACCAAAATGACAAATGAAACACCTAAACATACAGACATCCAAGCATCAGAAATGGGAACAACAAAACGGAATTAAAAGGTGACTTAAAATATGGTACTGGCCATCATAGCTTTAGATTTAGAGCTGAATTCCACGGAATGAGCACTCTACTCTTGAATCTTTAGCAAAGGACAAAGTTCAAGAAAACTTTCCATGAGAAATGAATATGTGTGCTAGCTCTGTAGAAGCATCACGTGAATTAGATTAATGTGCCATCATTTTTCTTAGTAAATCAACTCTTAATTTTCAACACGAATCTAACACAACAGTTGTATAGAATTGGAGATCAGAATATGTTTTTCTCTTTAAGTAAAATCAAAGTAAGTGCAAAATATATAGTAAGAGCATCCTACAGAAGGAAACTAAAGAATCAATGCTCATGAATACAGTTCAAACGCAAAAAATTTTTGATTAATGAACTAAATCCAAAAAAAAAAATCAGAATTAAGCCGTATGATAAACTTGACGAACACATATAAAATCAACAAACAACTGAGATAATAGGCCAGCAACATATTTCAATCACAACCAAGAAAGTAACATCGCAAATAACAGGGAAGAGGAGAAAAGATGAACCTTAATTGCTTTCCAATATATTTGAATCTCCGACGATTACAACTTAATGAAAATTCCGACGATTGAACTCGAAAGGAAGATATAAAAGAAAACAGCAGCAACAAAATCGAGTCGGGACCGCGAACCAGTAACAAAACTCAAACGGCGTCGGAAAACTAGAGCTCGAACACATCTAGAACTCAAATTTCAATCAAACTCCATTTTAATGTGGTAATCAGCAGTGACAAAATTCGGCGGCGGCGAATCTGTAAAGGGAAGGACGAGAGGGAAACTGTGGAGTGACGAAGGGAAAACGCTCGCCGGTAAACTGGTTGTCAGCTCCAGCAGCGACCTAAGTTTTGTCGCCTCCCCTTATTTGTGTGTGTTGCTCCTGCTTTTGGGAAGAAGGGGTGGGGTGCTGTGGAAATGGCTAAGGTATGTGGCTGGTAGTATAAGGGAGGTGGCCGATTGGGTAAGGCTCAAGGTTTTGAGAGGAAGGTGGGTGTTCATAGATGGAAAATTGGGCAACGGCTGCTGAGTTTTCTTTTCAGATTAGGGGGGGTGTTTGATCTCTCTCCAGCTAGCTCTAGGTTTTAGGTTTAGGTTTATAGGTGAGGGAGATGGGTATTGGGCCGAACCGAGTCGGGTAGGTGGGGTTTTGGGTTCTGGACCGGGTTCCTTTGGGCTGGGCAGATTTTGGTAAAGAATTGGGCCTGATTGCTGGCCCAAGTCCAATTTTAACCTTAACAACCTTCTCTTCTTTTTATGCTTTTGCAGAATTAGCCACTTTAGACTCAAATTTAATTTAAATCTATTTCTTGGCTAGCCTATGCATTTATTTTATATAATGACGGACTAGTGCAACTAATTAATTAATTAACCTATGAATGCAATTTTTGATTTTTTAGAAGATGCATTTACAATGAAATTAAATCCTAAAAAGAAGTTTAAAATCTAACATGCTAATGAAATCAAGATTCGAACATTTTTTATAATTTTTATTTTATTTTATGATTTTAGAATTATTAAACACGTATGGAATGTAACTAAATAAAGAAAAGTTCCTAAAATTTATTAAAACTATTTTTTTATTATTTTTTTAGGAGCGATTTCCATGCGGGGCAAAAATTGGGTGTTCACAAATACTTGCGAAATTAAACAGTTAACAACATATAATGGGAATAGGAAAGGGTATAAACTCTTAAACAAAAATGAAAAAGTCCAAATTCACAAGACAACCTGTAATGGTGTAAGCTTAGGGAATTTCCCCAGCAGAGTCGCCATGCGCCCCCCTTTTTCATCGCACGGGTCAGGTGCGGAGAGATCGGATTTATGACATTCTGGACAACTCCTTAAAGGAAGAGGTTTAAGGAAGAGTCTCTACCTAACGATTTTGTGGTGCGTTAGGGCACCTAGAGTAGATAACTCATGAACTAGTTTGCATTATTAGAGATTGGGTAAGGGCTTGAAGTTATCCTAAGGGGAAGGTGTTAGGCACCCCTCAAGATCCACAATTGTGGGTCCCATTCAAGAAGTTTTATGAATTTGGACGGTAAACAAATAGCAAGTAAGGTTCATATAAGAGGGGATTTCAAACAAGTATGAAAATATTTGAAGGTTTTTGGGAAAATATTAGAGTAAAAACATTTGAAAAGAATTGTACTAGATTTAAAGTAATACGGATCACATCAATGCAATACCCAGTAATCACTCCTCGAAGAGGAGCTACACGTGGTATTAGCGCACCGGTCATCATATCTGTATTCTACCTTTCCCACCCCGTAGAGGTTATTTAAAGAAGCGCGTGCTGGTCACGAAAGCTTATTGCGTGCTATTATCCGTCCCATTCTATAAGTCCTGGAGGGTGTTTAGGACTACTAATCCTACAAGGTGGGTACTAGGCTGAATCCTTAAGTTTTAAAGGTAAACTCTAGGCGACAAGTAGAAAACAGTTAGGACTTGCACATAAAGGGTTCAGATAGGCAGTTAGGGGGCTCATATATCCCTCCACAAATAAGACAAGTAAATAGCATGTCTCAAACACAACAAAGGTCTCAAAGTCAGAACTTAACAAGTTTCAACGAGCTTTTAGCAAAGGGAATATTTTGAAAATAACTCAGTAATAAAGCAGGAATAAAACAGAGTAGTTTGAAGACAAAACAAGATTAAAAATAAACAGAGAGATTTGCAAAAGGAGTGATTGATTTTGGAAATCCAGTATTTCAAAGACAGGGTAGGAGTTTAGAGCAGCAGCTTCAATGAATTTTAGTAAAAAAGTGAATGAATAATTTTAGAAACTAGTAATTTTGAAAGTAGAGCAGGGATTTTAAATAACATAATGATTTGTATGTATTTCAGAAAAGGGTAAATGTTTTGAAAATCCTGCAGTTCTAGGCAAGACATGAGTTGAGGGTAGTAACAAATAGCAAAGTTCTAAGGTTTTCATAAGAGACTGATTAGTTCTAAGGATCATTTTTAATACAGGCAAGACATAAAACAATTGATTTTGGTTTTAATAAGTATTAGGCCCAAGGTTTTCCTAGGTGTCCGTATATATACTGATTGTGCACACATTGATTATGAGTCCTGAAGCATGATTTCTAGATGCAAATGCAGAAGAAGTAACATCACAACAATTTTATTATAGTTATTAGTTGTGAGTAGGATTTCTAAAATAAACATGAGAATAGCAAAGATGCTGAAGTAAACAACCTAAACATGGTTTATAATGCATGGTATGCATGTCCTAAGCATGATACTATTGCACACATAGGTAAATAAATCCTATAGTCGTGATTTCTACCCATAACTATCTAAGCATGCATAATCCCCTCCCATAATTACTATCCAGCCCCGAATATTCATTTACAGATTATTACAGGCCAAGAATAATGAATTACCCAATTGAATAAAGGCAAATTAAGAAGCTATACTATAGAGAGCCTAACGGTAGGCCCAAAGTACCAGATCCCTTTGCCATATGCCATGACCTTTCAACCCAAGTGTGTCATAGTCTCTAAGGACCTCAAAAGATCCCGGACAGTGCTCACACCGAGGTACCCTAGCCAGGGATAAGTAAGTGCAGTGTAGAAGGCCAGCCTTGTGTGTCAGAGTTCAATGGGTACTCAGAGGTCCCCAAGGAAGTGCTCACACGAAGGTGGCAGAACCTAGAATCTAAGAGTAGTGGGAAGTGCTCGGAGTTTTAAAAGAGAATTGGAGTTTGAAAAGAGTAGTTTTAAAATAACAACACTTTGAGAAATAACTTTAAGAACAATAGTAAAGGAGTTTTAAAATAGAAGCAATACAACTGTAATCAATAGGCAAAAGGACTCATGAAAGAGCAAACACAAACATGGGTAAGGGATTTAGGACATATAACACTAAACATTAGAGTGAGACAGAATTACAGTTATCACATAATTACCAAATAGTTGTCACATAATAGCATAGATTAATAGGATCAGGATTGCATAATATTCAAGTAGCAGGAGAGGCATATTTACAACATATAGAGTTAAACGGAAGGTGAGAACAAGTAACCACAATCAAGTCAAGGCAAGAAATATCAACTTGTGAACACATAAGCATGATAGAGACATACCGGACTCAAGGGAAAGGAAAAATAGTAAGAGGGGGGGCATGCTAATTACATAATTACAGGGAACCATATGGAAAACAAGATACATATTCATACTTGACAAAAAGGCAAGACATGACAGGGGTTCAACTAGTTACATGGTAGACAGTAGAACCATAGGATAAAACACATAAGGAACAGTAAGTAAATAAACAATAACTGGAGCATATTGTGTATATGTGCTATAAAGCTAAATCAGAAAACATACCAATCAAAGAATAAAGAACAACAAAGTGTAAGTGATAGCACAACAACAACAAAAATTAGAGATCATGACAATGAATCGAAGCAAGAGTCACAAAGAACACACGAACACATAGTCAAATAGTAAAGATCAACCCAGAACACTAGGGTTTCATCAATAACAGTTCATATAACACAAAATCATGAGATAATCGCTTAAACAAGCATAAATGGCTAAAAATCAAAAGGAAAGCCGTTTGAGAACAGGGTCGAGAAACCCTAGTTTTGAAACTGTTAAAACACGAAAGAGATTTTTCGGAGAAAAATATAAAGAAACTTTATAACATGGTAAATATAAAATGGATCTTACGGAAAATCCAAAAATACAGAGGACTAGGGTTTCGTGGAACCCATAAGATAGGGCAAACCTCATGAACGACCTCGATTTAAGCCGGAGATACTGCAAACTTACTCAAACGGCCAGGGGGGGGGGGTAGCCGGAAAATGACAAGAGACCCAAAGGGAGGTGGGTGAACCGCTCCAGGTTCATCTAAGGACCCTAAGGTATCACTGGATTGGTACAAGGGGTGTGGATGACCACGAGACAATGAAGACCCAAGGTTTCTTGTGAGAAACCAACCGGAGAGGGTGGACGGAACCCATCGGAGAGGGAGAAGTCGAGGAGACTTCCATAGAGAACTAGAGATTCACAGAGAGAGATAGAGAGATAGAGAGAGAGATGGTCTCTAAAGAATGAGAGACGGGAGGGGGGTTTGGTTAGAATTATTTTAGAAAAAATGATTCTGGGTCGTTGATCTATCTTGATCAACGACTTAGATAGATTGAGGGGTTGGGCCGGGTAGGAATTGGGTCTTGGATGGGTGAATTGGGTTAATAAAATCAGGTGGGGTTGGGGTTTAAAATTGGCTAAGTTTTAAAATAGGAAATAGGCCAAATGTTAAATACCCAATTTAAATAGAATAATTAATTAATTAATTAAAATAGCTAATAACTGCGTCAAATGAAATTAAGACCAAATAAATAAAATTGAGACGATTAACGTAAAAATATAAAAAAAATCCATTACAGATTTTAAAAATGATATAAAATGATATAAACATACATTTGTGCTATTATTGCAAAATTGCTATAATAATGCCAACATTGGCTAATTTAGGAAATAATTAAATCCTAAATGAATTGAATAAGATTATGAATAATATATTGAGTAATAAAATGTCTTGAAATTATTTATAACGCCATCTATGCATAATTATAGAATATAAAACATTAAATAAACAGGAAAATAATTCGATAAAAAATACAAAAAATTATGGGAAAATATCAATTACTTTAAGGAGTGATTTTGAAGGTATATATGTAAATTTGAAAATAATTTGAGGAAAAACTAGGTATCAACGATACTTTACTACAGTATATAATGTCAAAAAAGTCACTAAAAGCCTGTGAAAAATCTAGAGGTGTTTGAACTTCGGCATTACTCTATTATGGTTTGGTTGATGTAAATGGTACTTTGATTATGGTTTGGATAATATTTTTCCTGTGCAAGTTATGACATAAACTATTAAACTTATTTTACTTTTATGCTTTTGGTATGCAAGTTTAATGTAAAACCAATTAATTCTAGGCCTTTTGAGCTCTAATATAATGTGTTATTTCTAGCTTCATTGTGGTTGTGCAACAAAAAATCAAAATGCTGATAATCAACATGAAACCAAAAATGCCATACTTCTGGAATTTACTCATAATCAACAGAACCAAAAACAAAAGGGGAACCGCCCACTTCTAATTCTAGATACCACAAACAAAATGTCACAACTTAATCAACTACTTTACACCTAATACAAACAAGGTTTATGGTTACACAACACCTCCTCATATTGAAACATAAACTAATAATAAGCAACATCTTCAAAATTTTCCTCTTCTTCAATTCAACCTCAAGTTCCATTTTATCATTCTGTAAGCCAAGAATTAACGCTTCTGATTCACCATGAAATTCTAGATCATACCACTGAAAAAACCCACAAGCCACACGATCCTTAGCCAACCAAATCAGTAGAAATAAAATGAAATCTTGGCCACTTAACATACGATGATACGAAATTACCCCCTAGTATTTGCATCCAAAAAACGTCTTCCTGGGTTAGCATTTGTCATTGACGTTCTCAAAGAAACATGTTGTCCACAACCATAAAAGACATTAAACCTCACGCTCTACAAATACTTGAAAGAGTGTTCCTTATTTCAAATAAATTTGGATAAGAATGAAAGATGGATAAAACGAGAAAGATAAGAAGTAAACTCAATAATAACAATATAGAGATAATTTCAAATGGATTCACGTGAAGAAATGGAAAAGAAACGTGAAAAATGGAGAAGGAAGGTTAAAAATGGTGAAGGAAGGTGTAATATAAAGAAAAAGAGGAGAAAATATAAGCTTTTTAAAAAAGTGTTAATTAGCCATTAGATACTGTCAAATGAGTCCATTTTAATGGTTATTGTGAGCCTTCACGCACTCTTAGGGGATTTATTTCACACAATATGCCACATAAGCGACGAGAGAGTTTTATTATGAAGGAAAATATGGTTCAGGGGTTTACGGGGACATGCGATAGTATAGATAAAGAAATTAAAAATGGTTGTATAGTTTAGGCGGGTTTGAGGGTATTAACTCTTTAATACAATATGTAAGATTACTCATCAAAATCATACATAAAAATATCTCCACTTAGCCGTGTCTAATGGTTAATTTGTGTTACTCTCTTTAAAAATTAAACTTTTCTATTTTTCCTTTATTTTCTTTAGATTATAGCCCTCTTCCTCTTTTTTTTTTCTTTTCCAAACTTACAGGTTTCATCCGAAAAGTTTTCTTCTCTTGTTTCTTCAGAAATTATCTTTTTTCTTCATTTGGTCCTCTTCTTTCAACACTGTTTAGTCCACCAAAAGCCCATATTTTTTTAACAAAGCCTAATTGAAATTTCTACCAAACCCTAAATTTTTTATCCCAAATCTTGTATTAAACTGAAATTCCCAATAAAATCGAAGGTTAATGGAAAAAATACTTTAATTGAAGTTTAACGGCGAAAAATACGATTGAGACATGCTGTAACCATTTCGGAGATCTAGGAAGAGAATTGTTTTTAAAGAAATGTCAGTGTGCTTATCCCCTCACCCTTTTTTTTAACCCTACAAATATTTACCCATTTAATTATTTTGATTATTAGTTAAAAATTTTAATAAAATTGATATTTAGTTAGGATGAGTTAATAAAAGAGTGTATTACACGTACCATTAAAAAATCAACAAAGTTTTTTTTAATTATATAAGAGTATATAGGTAAGGGGGATTTTGGTGATATTAGATAGTTTAAGAGGGTGTTTGGCTAAGCTTATAAGCCGGTCAAACTGGCTTATAAACACTTTTTGGCTTATCTACGCGTTTGGTAAACATCCAATGTGCTTATAAGCTAAAATCAACCATAAGTCATAAGGTGATCACCCCCAACTTATGACGTTTCAGCTTATAAGCACTTTTAGTTTGACAAACACTTTTACTTATTTATCCTTAATAATATTTTTTAATTCACAAAATATTTTTCCCAAAATAGTTTATTGACTTTCTCTTCATTCCATATTTGTTGCTAATTATTTTTTATAAAGAAAATTTTAATTTATAATCTTTTGAAAAATATTTAAGGCTATTTTAGTCATTTTAACAAAAGACTAGCTTATCGACACTTTTTATCAAATACATCAACTGCTAATTACCAGTTTCAGCACTTCTATCTAACCACATAAATGCTTATTTTAAAAATCAATTTCACCACTTAAAATTTTTTCTCAGCACTTCAAATTTATCATCTATTTATAATCAGCTAATCTAAATGGGCTATAAGTAGGTAAAAGTGAGTAAAAATGGCATGGGCTAGCCACTATTTAAGGTGGTATTTATTTTTTATCCAGCAATTCTAATGTTGAGCAAAAATAGCCACTACTCTATTAAAATTAATATGAAAAGATATTTTTACCCTTTTTTCCATTGCTTTTCTTCTCAAACCCTCGCTTCTCAGCATCAAATACATTGGCTCTGGTTTCTTGATTAAGAACTAAACAAGCTGGGCGTGGCTCTTGCAGAGGAAGTCAGTTCATTTAATCTATAATGTTTAGCTGAAAAATACAAGAAAAAGAAAAGAAAAACACAAACAAGTGTTTCTCTTTTCTTTGTTTGAGATATTCACAAACAAAAATTAGTGCAAATGGGGTATTTGTTGAAAGAGGTTTTGAAGATACTTTGTGGAGTGAATTAATGGTCTTACGCTGTTTTTTGGAAGTGGAAGATCAGTTGCCAAAATATCAATTGAGTTTTCTTATTTCAATGAGTCAAATTCTCTTTTTTTTATGTGGGTCCTGAACTTAGAGTTGAAAGTTCTAAAATTAAGGACATTTGGTCCTTAACTTAGAGTTACAACACAAAAATTAAGGATAGACAGTCCTTAACTTAGAGTTATAAGTTCAAAAGTTAAGGACACTTGGTCCTGAACTTAGACTAACAAGCTCAAAGTTAAGGACTATAGGTCTTGAACTTACAGTTACAAGTTCAAAAGTTAAGGACAATAGATCCTGAAGTTTGAGTTTCAAGTTCAAAAGTTAAGGATAATATGTCCTTAACTTTGAATTCCAAGTTCAATACAAGTTAAAAAGTTAAGGATACTTGGTCCTGAACTTCAATTTTCAAGTTCAAAAGTTAAGGATACTTGGTCCTTAACTTTGAGTTCCAAGTTCAAAAGTTAAGGACACTTGGTCCTGAACTTTGACTTACAAGTTTAAAAGTTAAAGACACTTGGTCCTGAACTTAGACTTACAAGTTCAAAAGTTGTACACTTAGTCCTGAATTTAGACTAACAAGTTCAAAAGTTAAGGACATGCGGTCCTTAACTTACAGTTACAAGATCAAAAGTTAAGGACAACATAGGTCCTTAACTTTGACTTACAAGTTCAAAAGTTAAGACGCTTGGTCCTGAAGTCCTGAATTTAGAGTTACAAGTTCAAAAGTTAAGGACACGTAGTCCTGAAGTCCTGAACTTAGAGTTACAAGTTCAAAAGTTAAGGACATGTAGTCCTGAAGTTAAGTTCAAAAGTTAAGGACATGAGCAGAAGAGTATTTTTGTCGAATATTTAAAGTTTATTAAAGTAGTGACTAAAGACTAAAGATATTTTAAACAGTAACTTAAAAATAAATACATATATTATTAGAAGCTAATAGTGCACTTCCCCTGAACGTGATAGCTTAGGCTTTTTTTTAAGGTATAGAAAAAGGCTTTAAAGTAAAACGGAAAAGTAAGAGCAGCCCAAACCCGATTAGTAGAATCCGATAGTATTGAAAGAGCAGTGGAGTTTCCCAACTCATACCTCCTGCCGCTGAGTGACCATTTCTTCAAACAAAACAACAGAACATCCTCAACAGAGAACAAAAAAACGAAGAAAAAAGGATGCCGTTGAGTGCAACAATGGTTGGAGCCCTTTTGGGATTAGGCACCCAAATGTACTCTAATGCCCTCCGCAAACTTCCTTACATGCGCCGTAAGTATTCTTCAACATTACCCAATTTTTTTTTTTTTTTTGAATTTTTAAATTTGGTTCTGACTTTTATTTTTTGTTTTGGTATTTTGTAGATCCGTGGGAGCATTTGTTGGGTATGGGAATTGGAGCCGTGGCTGCTAATCAGATGGTGAAATGGGAAGCTAAGAGTAATGAAGATCTTGATAAGTTGCTTGAGAAAGCTAGGCTTGCTAATGAGCGCCGTTATTTTGGTAATGTTTCATTTCAAGAATTTTTTTGTTGTGTATCTGAAAATTTTTAGTACCCTTTATTTGTATCTTTTTTTGTTTTTTAAATTTTTTTGGAAGTATGCAATTTACTTGAGAGAGATGCAAGATTTGAAATTGACAATTTGAAAGTATGCAATTTGATGAAGTTCTGCTACTGAAATTTCTAAAAATTGAATCTTTTCTGCTCCCAATGCTTTGTTCTAGTGGTTAGAACACAGCTTGTGATGTGTGGTTAGGCGCACCTTACTGGTCTGAACCTTGCCACAGATAAAATCCCGGTATTTTAGTGGAGAAGGATAGAAGAGAGGGATCCACCGAGTTTCGAACCGTCACACTTGGGATTTCTCGATCATCAAAAGTTTTTGAGTCTTTTCCTTAAATTTATTGAAGGATATGCATGCGAGGTGGGTAATGTCAGAAAATCCTTTTCCACGGTAATGGTTCAAAAAATTTGAGTTGTTTCCTTAAAATTTATCGAAGGCTAGGCTTGCTAATGGGTGTCATTATTTTGGTAAGTTTCATATCAAGAAAATTTGTGTCGAGTACCATTATCTTGGGTATTACCCTTTGTTGTATTTGTCCTTTTTTTTTCTTTTCTTTGTCGTGGTACCTATGGAATCACTTAGGAAAAATGAACAACAACAACAACAAACCCATTGTAATCTCACAAGTAAGGTTTGGGGAGGGTAGTGTGTATGCATAACTTACCCTATCTTGTGAAGATAGGAGGTCTTTTCCTTAGACCCTCGGCTCCAGTAAAGAAAAAAAGAAGAAGCAGTAACAACAACAAGATGAGATGATAAGATAAATGAAGCGTGCAAGACCGACTCTCCTCTTTCAACAATGTTCTAAGAGTGGAATTTTTGCTTTTTTGGATTTCCCACCAATTCCTTAGATCCCTAGTCTTAGAGTTAAAGGAATTCCTCTAACTAATCTAATCCACCGAAGGAGAAGGCGGGGTTCTCTTTCCTCACACAAGGTACTTGTTCTTGATGGTCACTTTGTTCAGCGCTCTATAATCGATGCAAAACCTTAGACTGCCATCATGCTTCTTCTGAAACAGGACCGACGCTCCGAACGTTTAGAGTTCTTGGTGAACTCCACCATAGTAGGAGAAAGCACTTCGAGCGAGTTCATGTTATGTGGATGAGGCAGCGAGTTGAATATGAGGGCTTGAAGATAGCTTTAGAAGAGCGCTTGATAGAGACCTTAATGCTAGGGATAAAATCTTTCTTTCATAACCAAATGAAGCTGTTTAAGGTGATGCTATGGCCTGAGTTCAATTATTATTCTGCTTAAATATCAATATGCTAATATCTCATAGTAATAAAAAATTAATATACCGCACCGATTATGACAACTTGCCACAAAATCCACTTTAACCCGTGCCACACTAGTAGGGACACTAACAACATGTGTGATAACGTTTAAGAAATATATATAGATTGTGATATATAGCAAGTAGAAAGGTGATTTCTAGCAAGTAACGCGTGTTATTTCACCATCTATATATATTTCTTAAACGTTATCACACATGTTGTTAGTGTCCTTACTAGCGTGGCACGAGTTTAAGTTGATTTTGTGGCAAGTTGTCATAATCGGTGCGGTATATTAGTTTTTGATACTATGAGATGTTAGCATATTGATATTTAAGCAGATTAATAACTAAACTTAGGCCATAGCGTTGTGTTTACATTGATAGTGAGGTCACACATATGCCAGGCCCCATATTGGGCTTTAGTGATATTGATAGTGAGATGACCGGTACACCATGCACTAAGTTATGATGATCTTTGACTTTTGATCTGACTTTAAGGTAAGGATCCAAGACTGATGGGTACAGAATCCGGTGGTACTTTTTATTGATCACAAATCGCTTGTTATCGCACTGTACTCCTAGTCCCACTAAGATGGCGAGGAAACTTACTTCCGAGAGAGCTGCTTTCGCCGAAGGAAACAACATATGGTAATAGAAATCTAAAAATAAGAAAATACGAAAATGATACTTATACTATTGGTGTGGAACGCTTAGGAAAGATGCATGATTTAAAATTAACAACTGGATTGCTAACTATTGAATCTTTTCCATAAAAATAATTGATGGGTGTATATGTGAGATGGATATTTGAAAAAAACATTTTATCTTTTTCAAGTACACTTTATTGTAATTCATTTTTTCTATTTATTGGTACCTATGGAACCACTTAAGAGAGATGCAAGATTTGAAATTAACAACTGCGGGATGTGAATAAATGAAATTTGGTGAATGAAAGTGCTAAAAATTGTATCTTTTCCTTGAAATTTTTGAAGGATATATATATGTGAGATGAGTAATGTGATAAAAGCTTTTTAATCTTTTTCAAGTACCCTTTATTGTATTTGTCTTTTTCTATCTATGGACAACTATGCAATCGCGTAAGAGAGATGCAAGATTTAGATGAGGGCCGGCCATGAGGCTACTGAAAGTGCTAAAACTTGATTTTTCCCCCTTAAAATTTATTGAAGTATGTATATATGAGATGGGTAATGTGTTAAATGATTTGTGTTTTAAACACTCAACGATTTCTTCTGATCTGGCTAAGCCTTGGGGGGCCAGAGCTATTCAGTACCTGTGCTGGTGGGAGGTAGCAAGTACTCGATGGAATAGTCGAGGTGCGGCAACCCGTGAGTCATTGTCATGAAAAAGGAAGATTCTTTATTGGGGTACGGGTTCAAACAATGTGGCGAACTTCAGATGGTCTACTTATCTTGGTTGATCACAGTCGTTTGTTGGTAAAATAAATCCTTGTTCTTTTGGAGGATGCAGTTGGGCAATGGGAGGTCAGTGCAATTGATTGAGGAATGCTTAGAAAATGTGGGAACTTTTCCTGATTATATTCCTGCAAGTTTTTAGGGATGTCTTTAATATAGTGAATCACCTGTTTTGAACTTTAGAAAAGCTGTCTTCTAGGAAAATGGATATTGCTGCCAAAGGAACAAAGAAAAGATACCGGAAGAAAGTACACCGAAGTTAGTCTTTGCTCTGTGTGGGTTTGGCGCATGTCACTGAATCAAACCCCGTTGTAGATAAAAATCTAGTATTTATGTGGCGAAGGGTGTAGGGACAGACCTATTATCCACCGAGTTTTAAACCATATGCCTCCGGCCCTCGGGGATTTCTTGATTACAAAAAAAGTCTTTGCTCAGCCAACTGTTTTATCTCTTTTGCTCCCTTGCTACTTCTACTGATTGACTTTCTGTCTTCTAGAAACAGGTATCTGTCGCCTCCACTGTTGAAGTTAACAAAAAAAAAAATTAGGTACTGGAGTTACAGAACCAAGATTGATGAATTTAGAATTAGATCAGACTGAAATTCTCATGAAATTAGCTTACATATGCTATTTATATTTTTTTTATACACGACATGGCGTGGTTGTCATAGACTTGATGATGAAAAGAAAAACATTAAGACTTATACTTGATTATATTTTGTTCTTCACCGACATAGGTGTAGTTTATGTTATGTGGACTTGCGTGTTGTTTGGTTTAAATCTGGTATCATCGTATGCTGATAGTTTGGGCTTGGGCATTAGGTTTATTTCTGAGGGTTGTTAAATCTGATGGTAATTGATTGGGCTCGGCCAAAAGAGGGAAAACAACATCAGACCCCAACCCAGTCTCACAATTTGAATTAGAGCTGATGGTAGTCTTTTTTCCTAAAGAGACAGACCCAAGTGGGGCCATTTCCTCTGGCATAGAAGTACTCATTACGTTACACGACCAAGCAGTGAACAGATTAAAGAATCCAGCTGTGTTAGTTCATCTCCTACAAGTTCGTTCTTACGCAGGAGAATATTCCAGTCATACAGGGATAGAGTGCAAAAATTCTTCAATAGCAGTTTTGATCTCCCTAGGGATTTTAGGAGGACCAGCTTTCATCCACAATCTAGCCCGACACCTCTCTTTCATATCCAAATCAGTCTCTACCAGCCCACCAAGCATGTCTCCAATCAACTGAAAAATATTGGGGGACCATAGTTGGAGAGGGAATCCATGCGATCTTTCCCAAGTAGTTTTTGGGTCCTTTTCACGCATCAGGGATCACCATTTGAGGTACAACTCAGGGCCTTTCCTAAACCACCTAGCCATTTGGCTCTATTTGCCACCTCCACCAAGTGAAAATCAACCCATGGCTAAGATCCGAAATACCGCATGTATTAAATGTCCACTTTTGCAGTTCAGTAGAAACCTTAAAGTCCTCACAGTACAGCTGTTTCACTAGGCATCTACAAGAGTAGCAATTTTGGATTTTGTTGTTTCTGCATTTATCAACAATCTATTAAATCTACTGGCCAACTGAGACCCTTGACAACACGTGTAGCTCTTCAAAGGCTGTTGAAGTGTTGGACTGGAGTTGGGAGTGTGTCTTTTTACAACAAACCTCCATTCTTTGGCTTCTATGTCTGACCATCCAGCATACAGTGAGAACTCAGCGAGAATGCTGAACCTTTTCCTTTGTCTATGCATGGTGCCAATTCTCAAGTATTTGTTGAATCTATAGAAGTTCTGAAAAACCATGACTTTTTTCTCCTTCCTCACCAATATGCTATTGACTTCACCAGGTTTTTCAGAAGCGACAACTTTTATCTGTCAACTTCGTAACATGAGTAGTTTAGAGCAAAAATTCCTGCTTACAAAATTCAGCTTTCTCTTAATCCACTCATCCCAGACATCATGTTTAACGGCTTTTCTTTGATCTCAAACGGCTTACAGCCAACTATAAAAAGGCCTCTTCTATCCATTGGTGAGGGAAAGCAACTAGTTTTTAGAAGCTATCTTGCTCGGGCTCTTCAAAAATGCTGCCGGATGCATGTCAAATCCTCCAAAAGTAGTGCATTTTTTTAGGATCTGACATGAGTGCGGCACCGTTTTTGGAGAGTTCAAGCAGCATAGTTTAGAAGATCACAAGTTGGATTATCTAGTGAAAACTGGTCAGCGAGGTTAGGTTTGCGGGGAGGTGAAAGATGGAGGAGAAACTTTGGTATGGGCTTGGAACGTTGGGAAGGTTAATTGGAGGGGAAGAGAAGGTAAGGCCTACCTCCCATGCTGTAAAACAAAATTCTTCGAAAATACATATGAGGTTGTTCATTGGCCTCTTGTAATATTTTAATGATGCTTTCTTTTCCAACCATTCTACTGGCAATCTGGCATAGTACTATGTTTAAACAATAGAAACATCTTATCAACACCCCAAAACCTAACTCTCTCCCATGCTTCAACGCTTCATTCTCCGAAATGAAATACGCTGCGTGAGAGACAACCAAATTTTCCCCATCTCTCTCTCCCCTCTTCGAAGAATCAGCAAGATACATATCCTCATCATCATCAGACACAGATTTTTGTTCCTTCGTCACAATTCCCTGTCCTTTGCCATCCACATCTGTTTGCCTCTTTATTTTCGTCCTATGATGTCCTCCTACATCTCCTTCTTGAATTGCTATTCCTTTGTTGGAAGGGTGAATCAAGCTAGAATTGTCTCCATATACAACTGCAGCATGTGTTAAATCAGCTAAACCAGGAAATACATTGCTACTCTATGTGGAAAGGGTCAGACACAACTGGGAGATCTGATGGTGGTAGCGAAGTCGATGGAGGCTGCTGGTCCATAAAGTCAGCAGCAGTATAGAACCTAGGGACGAGGATGGTGGCTGGATCTGCCAAGGAAAAGAAGGATATTCAGGAAAATCTAAAATTCCCCATTTTCACCCATTTCTCTTATCATTCGCAGACTAACAGTTCAAATTGGAATTGTAAACTAAATCCTGCATCTGGATGTGCTCTATCCTGCTGAAACCACCTTGCAATCCTCAACATTTCCTAAAAGCTCCTCCACCCTATCAAATCGTCCATTTATCTGGTTAAAATTTTGCAATAAAGTCTCCATATGTTAGGGCTATTTTTTCCACCTTACTAGATTGTTGAACTCTTGGTCGATGCCTCCTCTCCTGTCTTGGCCTTTCTTTCCCCCTTTACCTTTTTGGACCATCGTTTCCAAACTTTTTTCCAAATATTTTTTGATCATGCTGGTAGAAACAATGATATACAACTTGGTTTCACTTCAACATCCCTAACTAACTGCGTGATAGTAGTAGGGAAGAAAATGCTGTACATATTCTTTTCAAATTTATAGGCTTGAATGTTAGTATCAATAATTCTACCAACATTTTCAAGCATTCTATCTTAGATGCTATATCTTAAAGAAAGCCTAATTTCATTTAAAAACCAATGTTGTCAAGAATTTCGTCTCGATAGATATTTGGTGCAAGTTCTAGAAATTGTTATTGATTATCTCATGAAGGTTCTTTCTTTTTTCCCCGTATTTCCTTTTTAGACTCTTAGATTTTTCAAGTTTTTTCCACTTTGTTTTTTGATCGTGTTGTTAGAAACAATTATATACAACTTTGGAGTTGGTTTTACTCCAGCTTCCCTAACTAGCAACGTGATAGTAGAAGGGTAAATAATGCCACGAACATTAAGTCTAATTTACATGTTTGAGTGTTAGTATTAATAGTTCTACCAACATCGATAGACATTCTATTATAGATGGCATAAGTAAAAGTATTGTTAGAGCATATACTTTCGAATTGTAAGAACCGGTAACAACCTAGTGCTAAGAAAAGCAAGGATGACTCTAACAAAATACCCAATGTTCCATCCCAACATGCTTTATCTTGCTCCAGAGTCTTCATACGTCTAATTTATACCAAAAAGAAACAAGCTGGTATCTCCTTCGACATCTGCCTAATTAGTAGTTCTTGTAAAAATGTGAGTAACCTGGTCATCAACATTATCAAGATCATATAGGTGATTAATTTTCTTAAATCTTAAACCATCTCCTAAATCGTAAATCATCATCAATGGCACACCTTTGTGCTCCCATCAAGCGATTTCTATATGGAATATGTGCTGGAATGCTACCAAGATTTGGGAAGGGTTTGAAATTTTCAGCGGTAAGAAAAAAATTAATTGTTCTTCGGAGAAAATTAATCACCTCTACACCCAAGGGTTTGGCCTACTAGTTGAGAACCTGAGGTCTCAGGTTCAAATTCAAGCGGAGACAAAAAATTCTAGGCGACTTTTTTATCGGTCCAAGCTTTGGTGGATACAATTACTTGGTACTTGTTGCTAGTGGGAGGCAGCAGGTATCTCATGGAATTAGTCGAGGTACGCGCAAGCTAACCTCTATAATCTTTGATAATATTGATCACCTTTATGGAATTAGACACCATAGTTATCTAAAAAAAATTGATCACCTCTATGATCTTGATAATATTGATGAGTGGGTCACTCATATTTTTACAATAACTACGAATTATACAGATAACGGAGATACTAGCTTCTTTTCTTTTAATGTAGATTGGACGTATGATGGCTCCAGAGTAGGACAAAGCATGTTGGACGGAACATTGGGAATGCTTCCAAAACCATCCTTGCTTTTTTTAGTATTGGGATGATACCAAGTTCCCACAATTCAAAAGTTTATGCTCCAACAATATTTTTACTCTATGCCATCTATAGTAGAATGCTTGTCAATGCTTGTTAGAATTATTAATACTAACAATGAACCATGCAAATTTAACTCAAATGTTTGTATTGTTTTCTTACCTTTTACCAGTACGCTATTAGTTAGGGAAGCTGGAGTAAAACAAACTCCAAACTTGTGTATCATTATTTTTAACCGCATGATCAAAAAATCTTTTTGGAACAAGCTTGAAAAATTTGATGGTCCGAAAAGGAAAGGAGGGAGGATGAAAGACTTTCATTAGATAATCACTGACATGTAGGATCAATAAATTCTTTCTAGAACTTGCACGAAATGTCTAGCGAGGCGAAATTCTTGACAATACTGATTTTTAAATGAAATCGGGCTTTCTTTGTTTCACTTTTCAGCCTCTTTGTTGTGACCCAAAAAAATAAAAGAAATCAATAAAATTATCAATCTCAAAAGGCTCATCATGACGAGGAGATGCAAATATTTTCCTAATTAAAGCATAAGCATAAACAAGGTAAATATTTGGTGAGCTTGGAAAAATTCTTCCCTAGCATCTAGAATGTGAGGTTTGGACAAAATGCAGAAGAGGAAAATGCTCCCAAACAATTTCTTCCAAAGTACATGGAGGTTGTTTATTGGCCTCTTACAATATTATAATAATGCTTTTCAGGTTTCATGGTAAGAGATCCCACAAACTTTACATTTATATTTTAGGTAAGATAAAAGAAGTTAAATGTTAGATATCAAATACGCCCTCCGTCCCAATTTATTTGGCGACGTTTGACTTGGCACAAAGTTTATGAAATAGTAATTTTTTATATTTCTTGTCTAAGACAAGTCATGAATATATGTATGGCTATAAATCATCTCACTAAGAGTAAAATGAGAAGTTAGAGTAATATTGTTTCTAAATATAGAAATGCGTCATTCTTTTTTTGGATAAACTAAAAGGAAAGCGTGCCACATAAAATGGGACATACGGAGTAGTACAAGAAATAAAATGACATGGTGTAAATTTCGAAAAAGGAAGACTCTAGGAAACATGTCATAGGAAATCTTAATTTTTATGGTTAAGACTTCTAAAACTGTAAGTAATTTCCCATGTATTTCCGAGGTTGTTGAGTTGAATAAACTCAATTATTTCTGAAAGCGATGTGGGTTCCAGTACAGTGAGCTATAGCTGTGGAATTCTGATGCCTTGATGTCCTTCTCTGTCTAGCATTGAAGTAACGATTCGGGTTTAGACCCCGAGATTAAGATCCTGGATTCAAATGCTATCCAAATACTGGTACTTATTATTAAATATGTTAACAAATCACTTGTACAGAGGTGTTTGTTGTATCAGTTTGTGGTTCAAATAGCAGTATAAGCATCAGGCAATAAAAAGTATTGTGATCCGTGTTGCTGATTAAAAGCCCCTATATTGTCATAACTAACAAAAGCAAGAAGAAATTAGCGCAGTTAATATGTTCTCCATTTTTCATTCTATGGATTTTGAACATTTTTAGATATAAATGCCAGAAGCCTATTGCTTATTAAAATGTTAAATCCATTTTTTACTTTATCAAAGACAAAAAAGGGATTTCAACATTTTGGTAAGCAATGCATGAAAATGACTTGATAATCAGGGGAACCCTTTAGAAAACTAGGCATGAAAAGTAGAAGCGCACTACTCTACCTAATTTGATAAAGAATAGAAGCATATTACGATACCAAAGGCTCACCAAAACTGATAGAGAGCGGATGCGACTGCCCTTATGTTCAACCATGAAATAGAATCAGTTTTTGTTTCATGTTTGTGTCAGTATGCTTTAAGGTGTGGGCATCCTGAACGCTGCTTCTGGATTCTATTTTTCTGTTGGCGTGGCTTTCCCTTATGTTGCGTGTTTTCCGTTGCTAGATTCTTAGGGCTCTTGTTTTTCATTTGTTCTAATCTGGCTCGAAATTTTGTTGCAGATGATGATGAAGATTAATACTATCGGCGTTTTCCAGAGAGTATGTTGTGACAGCAGCTTATGAAGGGTCAAGTTGTTTTCTTAAGCCCGTTGTTTCCTCTTTGTAAGGTTGCAGTACATTGATCTCTTTGTATTGGCGAATAACACTTGCAATAATCATATTTCAATGGCTTGCAAAAATGTGTTCCCTAATAATGAAATTATTCATAGTTCCCTATGACTTTTTGGATCATCATTATATGTTATGAAACTCAATTTTTTACACAAAAAGAAAAACTTGTTTTCTGGTCCATGCTCTAGGGTGTGTTGGAACTTGATTCGCAGAGTAAAGCTTTCTGGCAAGGGCTTGAGATTATCAGGATATAAATGAATTCTAACTGAGCTTTATATTTTTCAATTTTGACGAGTTTACTGCATACATGGTTTACGATCCTGTCTTTCAATTCTCGATATGCTACGGATTTCGAACAGATTTATATGTACAGATTATATAGGTTAAGGTATTAGCTGTTTCTGTTTCCTTGACATTCTTATGCTGGACTTTTGTCAAGATCTCCCATGTTATCATGTTGCAGTACTATGACTGTTTTCCCCAGTACTAGTATGCTCACACGCAGTACCTGTACATATGCAGCACGTTAGTCACATTGTATGGCTCTGTTGTGTGGCTGTATAATGGTGGTAAGGCTGTCCAATGGGACGGGACGGGACGTCATTTAGCCTGAACGGTGGCTCTAACAAACGGGATGGGATGGAACGGGATGGGACAGGACGGGTTCGCGGGCCTTAAGTGCTGTTTTAAAAAAAAAGAAAAAATTTATTTAAGCATTAAGTTTGGCAACGGTTATTTTTTTGACAATGACTAAGTTTTTAAAGTTTGCAACGGCTAGTTTTTTGACTTATTTAATAAACTTAAAAGTTAATCGGAAATTAGAAAACTAAGTAAAGAATTATAAAATATTAAAACAAAAGACTTGTAATGAAATATAACTAAGAGTGTAAGACAATTCATAAAAAAACTTCAACGCTTAGAGCCTTCTATTTTATTAATAAAACTTTCAAATCTCACATACAAGTATAATTCTTTTGGGGGATTGGAGGCCAATTATAGTCGTTTTTGGCCGTTGGGAACGACTATTTTTGCAATTGAAGCCGTTGCCCAACGACTATAATTCCAAAAAAAAAAGGACGCGGGACAGGCGAGACATGCAGGATGGGACGAAACGGGACGAAATGGCCATCCCATCCCATCCCGTGTCCCGTTTAACATGGGTCCATTCCGTTTAAAATTAAGTGAGCCGGGACGGGACGACCCGTCTCGTTGGACAACCTTAAATGGTGGTGGGAAAGTAAAAATTGCGCGGGACACCCTATTTGGTTGCCCCCATTTAACCTATACTCGCTTTTTTAAAAACTTTTAACTTGTACCCACTTTTTAAATAACTTCAGCTCTCTTTCCCTCGCTGAGCTGAAGTTCACCAGTTAAGCTGAAGTTCGCCAGTTATAAAGACAAAACTTCAGCATACGAGGCTGAAGTTCCCCAGTTACAAAGACAAAACTTCAGCTCTAGAGTTAAAGTTTCCCAGTTACGAACTTTCGCCAGTTATAAAGACAAAACTTCAGCATACGGGGCTGAAGTTCCCCAGTTACAAAGACAAAACTTCAGCTCTAGAGCTGAAGTTTCCCAGTTACAAACTTCAGCTTTAGAGCTGAAGTTTCCAAGTTATAAAGACAACGACTTCAGCATACGGGGCTGAAGTTCCCCAGTTACAAAGACAAAACTTCAGCTCTTTTGTCTTTGTAAACTGGGGAACTTCAGCCCCGTATGCTGAAGTTTTTGTCTTTATAACTGGGGAACTTCAGCCCCGTATGCTAAGTTCTCCAGTTACAAAGATAAAACTTCAGCTTTAGAGCTGAAGTTCCCCAGTGTAGCCTCGTATGCTGAAGTTTTTGTCTTTATAACTTGGGAACTTCAGCCCCGTATGCTGAAGTTGTTGTCTTTATAACTTGGGAAACTTCAGCTCTAGAGCTGAAGTTCACAAGCTACTTCAGGCCCGTCTACTAGAATGCTGAAGTTTTGCGTGATTGCCTTTGCTACTTCAGCCCCGCATGCTGAAGTTATGCGGAAAAGCGGGTACGAGTGTAATTTTTTTTACAAAGCAGGTATAAGCTAAAACGTGGCACAAAAAGTGAGTACGGATGCAAAAGCCCAGGTGGGAAAGCAATAAAAATTACTATAAGGGAAAGAGGCAGGGGGTCACAATGAAGAAGAAAGGAGAGGAAGCGGGTATCGAAGGAGGGATTAAAAAAGAAAGAGAGAGGGGGAGGGGGGAGGAAGGGAGAGAAAAAGCTGGGCGGAGAAGAAGATGTAGAGGGATTGGGGAATATTTTTTTTTCTTTTCTTTGTTATTGTTTCTTTGATTTTAGTATTTTTTAAAATCAAATCTAGTGTATTCACCGGCTTTTAGAAGCATGTAACCACACACTTTATCTGACTCAACAAAATAAACGCCACATAAACTTGGTCAATGGTCAGAGTGATTTAAAATATAGGTTTTGATTAAGTAGAAATATTTGGATGAAAACAAATAAAGTAGAGGAACCGGGATGTCAAACCGAAATAAGTACAAAGGATTTTCTAGACTATTCTGCCTTTTTTTTTTTTTAATTACAGTATCTTTTTCTGCAGTTTTAGAATTTTTCAAAATATATGCCTCACGAGTTAATCAAAAACGAAAAAGTGATAAACATACTCGAGGCTTTCTGTCTCGGGTCAGTTTACTCTCAAAATACTCTAAGGTGTGTAAGAATTTTTATTAACATTCATAGATTGCAAACATTCCGCAATCTGTCTCATGCACTATGCATTTACATAATTTTGTTTTCTTAAAACTTCATAAGTTTCACAGTTATAAACGTAATAAGAAGGCTATAGCAATAAAATTTACCATGATTTGATGTCAAATTCTCGATAAGTTCGATGGATAGCTAGCTTTATGCTTCTTGATCAAACTTGTGAAAATTATATTCTCTCCGTTTCAATTTATATGAGGTAGTTTGATTCGGCATAGAATTTAAGAAAGAAAAGAATGACTTTTGAAATTTGTGGAGTTAAAAGTTTAATGGGTAAAAAGTTGTAGGGCTATAATATAAAAGGTTCTCAATAAGAATAAGATGAAAAATTTAATAAATTATTTTCAAGTATAAAAATATGTCATTTTTTTTGTGGAATGAAATAATAAAGAAAGTGTGTCACATAAATTGAAACAAAGAGTAAGTTTCTTCTCTTCACCCTCTATTCTTAGATAAAATTATATATGATGGTGAACTTTGTTTTTTCTTTCTTAGGCAGAAAGAGAACCAGGTTTCATTAGTTTTACATTAGTTACCCACTTCTCCAAAATTACCAATTCTAAGATTTTAGTTTTTAATATTTAATTAGACTAATTAAATAATGAGGTAATTAAAATATGATAGATGCAAGTGTTGTACAACTGTTAATAAACGTGGATGTCCACTACTCCCACTACTTTCATCCATGATGTAAATAACTTCTTGCTACTCATTACTATTATGATCGTAACTCCCACACTTCCATAACCCCTCACCATGATCTTCCCCCGTGATCTCAATTGTTAATGTCATGTTTAAGACAATTATTTTATAACCTTCTGTGTAATAGTATAAATAGAGGCATGAAATGTGATATAGGACACACTTGAACACTTGATGAAATAAGAAAATTATCTCTTCTTCTCGTATTCTATTACTTATCTTCTTATTTTATATTGTTACTTTGAGCTACATTTCTTAATACGTTATTAGCACAAAATCTCTAACTTCACTATTGAATTCTACTTGCAATATATATATATATATATACAACCTACTGTTTAAATTATCAAATTGTTCTTACACATTTCTTTTATGTGAAATCTACTTCTTTTGGATTTACTCAATTAGCATTATGTATTGTCTCGTAAAAGGGAAGATGACAATTATACTCAAATATTCCTAATGCCCAAATATGTTTAGTTTATAAATATAATACTAAGTCGTACCTGGACACATACAATTATCTATTGTATGTTTAATGTCAATAGCTCACATGTTTGTCAGATTAGTTAGAAATATTTTTTTCTACCATTTTAATTGTCTATCAAACGATCTTTTTTTTTAATCTTTGAATTCTTTCCTTACGACTAATGGCTTTCGAAAAAAGATTTTTTTGTTTATTTTGAAGAACTATTACCACTTGTATATGCATGTACAAAGCAGACCAGGTAATGTTGTTAGTTCATATAAACACTAATTTTTATATTTTATTATTATCGCATAACTAATTCATGTATATTTATGATGATTAACCGGTCAATTAATGTAATTATTTTTGTGGGATTATGATCAGATTTACCTTTTTTGAAAATATCTTTATTTATTTCTTTTTACTATTTCTAATTCATTTATTTTATTTGATAATTTTTACTATGTCGAATTTGTCAAAACTTGAGTTTGTGGTACTTGACATTTCTAGAAAGAATTACCTATCATGGGTTCCTGATGTTGAGATTCACTTAGCCGCTAAAGGTCTTCGTGACACTATTACTCAAGGTAATGAGGCATCAAGCAAGAACAAAGCGAAGGCCATACTTTTCATTCGTCATCATTTGGATGAAGGTTGAAAATTTGATAGTGAAAGATCCACTTGAATTATGGACTGACCTGAAGGAAAGATATGACCTTAAGGTTATGGTATTGCCAAGGGCTCGATACGAGTGGATGCACCTAAGATTGCAAAATTTTAAGATCATAAGTGGGTATAACTCTGTTGTATTCTGAATAACTTCCCAATTAAAATTATGTGGGGATGTTATGAATGATGAGGATTTGTTGGAAAAGACTCTTACAACTTTTCATGCCTCAAATATGGTATTACAGCAGTAATACTGTTACACCCCATGTTTTCGTACGTGAAAGTACACCATAAGTAAATTGATAGAAGCTCGAAAATGAGATGGTACATCCCGCATTTTCATATGTTAAAATTTCGTCGTAAGCTAATCGACGTAAGTTCGAGAATGAAATTATTTTGAGATTATAAGCATTATGCTATTTCAAACAAGTGATGAGTAAATTCGTGAAGGTGAAGGGGTAAGCAAATCAAAGAAAATAAATTTTCGTCAAAGTTTAACATGTTGGGATAAAATACGGTCCGAGCTAAAATACCCGATATTTATGGATTTAGTGCCATACAAGGTATCACATGACCATGATAGTGAGGTGTATAAGGTGTGTTAAAAAAGAGTAGTATTTTTAGTAATTTAAGATAATTATTAATTATGTGGGTAATTAGTTAATTATTAGTTTAATGAGAGATTAACCATGTAATTAAGGATTTGTGGATAATTAGTAAGTGGGGACAAAGCCCCCTACGTGGCAGCCACATAAGAGCCATTAAGTGACTCTTAGATCACTTGGCAAGGTGGCAACATGTAAAGAGATGAGCATCTCATCCCATTTGATTAAAGAATCTTATCAAAACAAAAGACTTCTCAATTCAAGATTTTGACTAATTCACAATGATATGGAATTCATTAAACCATAAAAGTCTTTCAACGTTATTGCTCCAACAAGTATCATACTAGGTTAAGATCAATTTCACAAAGAGATTATATGAAATTTGCAACAAGCACTCATACAAGACTACTAGTAACGTGAGATTTTTCAATTATAAGGGAGTACGGTGCAATCTTTCTCAAGAATATCATACGAATTTTTCCCTACTCCGATCCGCCGTTACGTGTTGTCGCAATCAACGGGTGTTAAAGGGATTGTCAAGAGAATCGGTTCAGGTATGTTAAGGCTATCCCTTCTTTCTTTTTGGCATGATCTATACGACACGATCGAAACGAGCAAATGCACAACTTCCATAAATGAGTCTATACTTGATTCCCCATGTGAATTATTATTATATCTTCTGTTCATGGATCTTAGAAAAATACGTATTTGATAAATTTTATCCGACATACAAATTATTTTTATGACGTTCCAAGAAATCTTATAAACGTATTTCATACGCATTTCATGCATTTATACATGTACATTGACCCATGAGCAGATGGTGTTATATACACGTATATATATGTATATGGGATATGGGAAATGGTTACGAGATTATACACGCACCACCATCTGATCAACTGGTATACGTTGATGATTTTTCCACAGTGGCCGAAATGATATGATGGGATGCCTTATAGGCTTGATGATGTTATGAACGCATATACCTATGCATGGTATGACATTTATACGCATATGCATGACATTATAAAAATAAAATGATTCACAGAGCTATGCAGACGTACGTGTCGAGTTTTTACTCCATGTTTCTCTCATGTCTATTATTTACTGATTTTTATTCCTTACATACTCGGTACATTATTTGTACTGGCCTCCCTTTTGCTTGGGGACGCTGCGTTTCATGCCCGCAGGTCTTGATAGACAGGTCGAGAGTCCTACAAGTAAGCGATCAACTCAGCAGAAGATGTTGGTGCACTCCATTTGCTCCGGAGTTTCTTGTTTAGTCAGTATGATTTAGATGTGTATTGTTTGGTATGGTAGGGCTCTGTCCCGAACTTTTTGACAATTATGTATCCTTCGAGGCTTGTAGACAAATGTCATGTACGTAATAAATTGTATGGACTTGTCGGCCTATGTCTAGTGTACAAGTGGTTATTTTGGTCTTAGAGGCTCATATGTCTTATGTAGAAGTTGGTATTACATGTTGTATTCTACCTATTTTACGGCAGCCTCTCCGGCTCAGTTATCTAAGATAGTATGATACGAAAAGATAAGTTATGTTGGTACTCGGTTGAGTAAGGTATCGGGTGTCCATCGCGGCCTATCGGTTTGGGTCATGACAAAAGTGGTATCAGAGCAGTTCTGTCCTAGAGAGTTTACAAGCCGTGTCTAGTAGAGTCTTGTTTATGGGTGTGTTGTGCACCACACTTATAATCATTCTTCTTACTCTAGATCGTGTGGTAGAGCTCAGTTGTAAGAACTAAATTTCCTAAACTATATCTTATTTATAATACGATGATGCCTATATCCAGAAAGACGGTTGGTAAGGGATTGAATACGGCTGTGAAACAGTTGATTCAGAGGAACTCAATTTTGCATCATGTTTATGATGAGTAAATGTAAGGTCTCCAACAGATCATGTGTGTACTAAGACGTGTGAGCTTATGGAAAAGGATCCTTAAGGAAGGAATATCTATCCACCCCTATGGTGAAAGGCAATGAGAGATGCAAAAGATAGATACAAGTTTCAAAAAGTAAAAGAAGCAAGATGAAGAAGGGTACAAGGCGCCCAATTAATGAAGATTATCATTATTTACCATTCAGGAAAGGAGATATAAGCATTTGAGTTATCTTCAACAGTTGTAGAGGTATGTACAATTTGCCACACCCATCTCATTTATGCCTTATGGGGGCTAACATTTTTCTTGAGGGAAGTAAGTCTAGAGAAAATACAAAAAAAAAGATTTTTTGTTTTAAGTAGTGTAGTAACTCCCCCTTGGTTTTTCTTTGGATCACGGTTCTTTTTCAAGGGTTTTTAATTGAACCGGGTGTAGATAGTTTTTAATTTTTAGGAGTAGGAATCACATGGTTAAGGGCTTAATAGTAGAAATATCTCGAAACGTGCTAATGTCTTGAGAATAGTCAGTACTTTGGTTGTGACGCTTAGGCTCAATTTTTTGACTCCAGGATAAATACCTTAAATCAGGAATCCTTAAGATTTGCTTAACTGCTTTGACTGGAGTGTCGTAATAGATCCAATCCTGATTGAGTTATGTGCCATGTGTGTGTGAGATTTGTATATTATTCTGTGCATTGCATTTGATGTCTAGAACTTGCCCCGTGTGTGTGCAAAGCGAAATAGAAGTTTTGTTCAGTCTTGGAAGTGATATAGG
>ML401978.1:25611-87417 GCA_005239525.1 Nicotiana knightiana | reverse complement strand
ATATTACTTGTCGACCACGTACACTTGCGTGTGCATTGGGAAATCAACCAACAATCCTCGTCATTGAAAGACAAGGTTCCTTCTGGTAGTAATCCTGAGTTCGCTTCTCTGTTGTGATCGACACCTTGGTGTGTTTAAATACTGGTCCTTGAGGAATATCGACCCCTCCAACAATCATATGGATCACGTGTTCTGGCTCTCCTTGCTTGTTCTGTCTGTTTGAATCTCTATTTCTGAAGTGACTCTTGGCCCGAATCGCTTAAAAATTCCTGAAGATGCCCCTCGTTGAACAACGGGGCTACTTCCTCCCTTAGTTGTCTGCAATCTTAATTTCTATGGCCATGAGTTCCATGGTACTTGCACATTTGGTTGGGATTTCTCTGGGTTGTATCGGTTTGTAGAGGCTAATGCCATCTAGTATCTTTGATACGTCTGATGGCTGATACGATAACGGATGCATCAACGTTGAAGTTGTATTCTGTCAATCGTGGTGCTTCTTTGGGCTCGAAATTCCTGTCGAAACCGTTCTTTCTCATGAGTCCTCGAGAGCTCTAACCTCGATCATTTCTCCTTTCAACTCAAATAGGGTTTTGTCAAGGTCCGTTTTTTCTTCGCTCTCCATTATATGGCTGGTAACGATCCTCATTATAAGTCAATTTTATAGTTCTGATAGATTATCTAACCACGTTACCTGTGGGTGGTTTTAGCACAATGCTGAGTCCGGACCCCTTCGCAGTTGAAGCACCGCCCGTAAAGAGGGTCCATATTCTCGAGGACGTACCTGAGTTTACTAATAGTTATCTTTCAACCTTGGGTACTAGGGTCGGCATGAAGTCACCCATGAAGTCTGCCAAAATGTGAGACTTGATGGTTGTTCGGGGTCGATATTCAATATCGTACCCACTGATTTCTATGGCCCATTTGGCCAACCGCCTCGAAAGCTCGGGCTTATGCAGAATATTTTGAAGTGGATAATTTGTTACAACACATATGGGATGACATTGAAAGTATGGTTTTAGTTTCCTAGAGGTGCTTATCAAAGCGAGCGCCAATTTTTCTAGATGGTGATATCTAATTTCGGCCTCACCTAAAGTCTGACTAACATAATAGATATGGAATTACATTACCTTGTTCTTCTCGGACCAAGCCTCCACTTACCACTATCTCTGATACTGCGAGATACAAGTAAATTTGTTTGTCTGTCCTTGGCGTGTGAAGCAACGGCGGGCTCGATAAGTACCGTTTAAGATCCTCCAAGTCCTGTTGGAATTCCGGAGTCCATGTGAAATTATTCTTCTTCTTCAGCAACGAGAAGAATCAATGACTTTTATTGGAGAACCTCGAGATGAATCGCCACAGGGTGGCTATGCGCCTCGTTAACCTCTTCACGACCTTAACATTGTCTACTACCATGATGTCCTCGATAGATTTAGTTTTGTCGGGGTTGATCTCGATTCCTCTGTTGGATACCATGAAGTCGAGAAACTTTCCAAAGACGACCCCGAATGCACATTTTTCTGGGTTGTGCTTCATGTTGTATTTCTTCAGTATACCGAAAGTTTCCTGCAAATTCTTCAAATGGTCTTCTGCTCGTAGGGACTGAACTAGCATGTCATCAATATAAACCTCCATTGATTTTCCTATTTGTTCTTCAAACATCCAGTTTACTAGGCGTTGATAAGTTTCACCAGCATTTTTTAATACGAATGGCATTACCTTATAGCAGTAGGTGTCGTACTTAGTGATAAACGAGAAATTTTCCTGATCTTCCGAGTTCATATAGGCATCAAGAAAACTGAGGATCTCGTGGACGGCCGTGGCATCGATCATGCGATCGATATTAGGAAAAGGAAAAGAATCCTTGGGTCATGATTTATTTAGATTTTTTAATCTACACACATTCTAAATTAGTTTCCCTTCTTAGGGACTACCACTACGTTTGCTAACCATTCGGGATACTTTACTTCCTAAATGGATCCTATTTTAAGAAGTTTGGTTACCTCGTCTTTGATGAAAGCATATTTGACCTCAGACTGGGTCTTCTTTTTTGCTTCACCGGATGGAACTTCGGATCCAGGCTTAGTTTATGAGTGGTGATTTTTGGTGGGATCCCTGTCATATCAAGATGGGAACAGACAAATCAATCCATCTTAGTTTTAAGGAATTGAATAAGATTTCCCTTGAGCTCGGGATCTAGCCCCGTGCTCAAGTATACCTTTCGTTCGGGCTTATGTTCGATCAGTACAATTTGTTCCAGCTTTTCTACCATTGACTTGGTGGCGTCGGAATCATCGGGGACTATGAAGGATCGAGGAATCCTATAATTATCATCCTCGTCAGTCTACTGCTTCTCGGATTTGGTCAAGGTCGGTGTTTGTGGTTTCTATTTGGCCTCCTGTTTTCCCTTCGAATATGACCCTTTTGTCGATGAGAGTGCCGATATTGGTATCACTTCGTTGACCGCAAACATTTCCTTAGCGGTGGGTTGATCCCCGTAAACTGTTTTAACTCCCTCTGGCATCAGGAACTTCAGAACCTGGTGAAGAGTCGAGGATACTGCCCTCATGTAGTGGATCCATGGCCTCCCGAACAGGGCGTTAAACCTCATATCACCTTCGATCACATGGAACTTCGTCTCTTGGATGGTCCCGACCACGCTGGAAAATTTATCTCGCCTTTGGTGGTTTCGCATGCCATGTTGAAGCCGTTAATTACTTAGGTCGTAGGAACAACCTGATCCTGTAGGTTGAGCTATTATACGACCCTCAATCGAATAATGTTGGCTGAGCTACCTAGATCAAATGTATGGCCATGGGTTCCATGGTACTTGCACATTTGGTTAGGATTTCTCTGGGTTGGATCGGTCTGTAGAGGCCTAGGCCATCTATTATCTTTGATACGTCTGATGGCTGATACGATAACATATGCATCAACGTTGAAGTTGTATTCTGACAATCGTAGTGCTTTTTTGGGCTCGACATTCCTGTCGAAACTATTCTTTCTCATGAGCCTCGAGAGATATTAACTCGATCATTTTCCTTCACCTCGAATAGGGTTGCGTCCAGGTCTGTTGTTTCTTCACTCTCCATTATATGGATGGTAACGATCCCTGTTTGACCGTGGTTCCTAGTTGATGTACCATTTAACTATGTCAATGGGCCTGATAGGATAAACGGACCCAGAAGGAGTCCTCAGCTGGTCGTCTTTGACACTAATCTTCGACTGGTATCTATTAGGCACATCGGCCCAGGTAACAATTGGGTATTCGATCAAATTTTTCTTTAATTGTTATGAAGCCACCGAGCTTCGTACGTTGAATCCTTTAGTAAAGGCCTAAATGGCCCAATCATCAGCGACTTGTGGTAGATCCATACGTTCCATTTGGAACTGAGACACAAACACTCTGAGCTTCTCGTTATCATTCTGTTTTACCTTGAAGAGGTCCGACTTCCTAGTCTTGACCTTTATAGCTCCAGCGTGTGCTTTAACGAAGGAATCTGCAATCATGGAAAAAGAATCAATAGATTTGAGTGGCTAATTATGGTATCATATCATTTCTCCCTTTGACAGGGTCTCTCCGAATTTCATCAACAATACGGACTCGATATCATCGTCCTCCAAATCATTCCCCTTAATCGCACATGTGTAAGAAGTGACATGCTCGTTGGGGTCGGTCATTCTATTATACTTGGGAAATTTTGGCATGCAGAACTTCTTGGGAATTGGTTTAGGAGCCGTGCTCCAGGGGAAGGAATTTTGCACGAACTTTTTTGAATCTAAACCCTTCAAAATAGGTGGTTCCCCCGGAATTTGATCAATCTTGAAATTATAGATTTTCACCTTCTTGTTATTTTCTTCAATTCCCTTCTGCCCCAATTCAACTCGCTTTGTCAGCTCCTCGAGCATCTTCATGATTGCGGGGTCGGTCCATGATTCATTTCCATTTGATCTCCTTGGCACCGATTCGGCCCTATGAACAACTTTCTGCGATGGCTCGGGCTCGACCCTTCTTGGTGCATGGTTATGGTTTTGGAGTTGTGCTATTTCATCTTGTTGAGCCTAAAATATTTCGAGTATCACTCGGAGGTTGATCCCTCCTTCCTCGCGGCCCTACGCTGACCGGTTGATCGTATGTCTCTACGGACGCTACTCTCGGGGTTGACGGCAAAATTTTCATTAACGATAACATGGGAACTAGCGTCGATTGGGTCTATGGCCGGGGCTCCATCAAGGTCAACTGGAGGTACTTCATTCCCTGGTGCAGCTATGTTGTCGGTTTCTCCATGGAAACCAAGGCCATTGTCTATGTGTGTGGGTGTTTCTTGAGAGTTCGACATGCTGATCCTGGAACCAAAGATACTCACAAGAACAAGTATAAAATAGTGTGTGTTACGAAAGTTAGTACCAGGAAATCATTATTATCCTTAGCCCCATAGTGGGCGCCAAACTGTTTGCCCTAAGAACGGATAATAATTGAATTATATAGTTTTAAGGACGTGTGATTTTACCTGGCACAAACTGAGAAAATATGCAACTTGATATTGAAGTTGACTGTAAATAAAAATAAAAGCAAACCAAATGAGATATGCAGCTTTGGCCTCGAGCTAAGTTACCCTCAAACCAAATGAAATAGTAAATGAGATATCAACATAGTAACAGAGTATTGAGAACTTAAAGAAAACAATAGTATATTGTTTTGTATTGTGTGAATATGATGTCTTTACAAATGATTAGACCCCCTTTATATTGTGGGGAGTCCTACTTATGGTACAATTCTAAATACTGTAAGAAATCCCATGATTGGCTAATTACATCTTGATACATGCCGAGATTTTTGCCGTGGTCCTTGCTCGATTACGGATATTTCGGCTTACCGTTATTTGACTAGGTAAACTTTCATCAGTCTTGCTCGATCTCCGTTCTGCTTGGTCTCGATCTTGAGTGATCTCAACCTTGACCAGTCTCTAAATTACGGGATCAGCAATCTAACTCCGCACTGAGGCTCAATTTAACATGAGGCTGAATTGTGGCCTATCATGATCCAACCTCGATTAGTCATAAGAAGGGCAGATCCGTTCTGACCGTATACAATATTCTATCACATATCCTCTATACAATATTCTATCACATATCATCTTTGTACATGTAATTCAACTTTAAGGTTCATAGATGACTCTCGAACCTTAATGACTTGTTTATGTTCTATGTCATTTAAGGGCTCGTTCGGCCATGAAAAAAGATTCATTTTTTTTAAGAAAACAAATTATTTTTTTCGAAATCAGTATTTGACCATGAGAATTTCAAATTTTCCCTTGAAGTTGAATTTAGAAATTTTTCAAAATTTGAATAACTTCAAAAGGTTGTTTTTCAATATTCACTTCAAAACACTCACAAACTCCAAATTATATTCATGTCCAAACACAACTCTAATTTTCAAATACCATTTTCAGCTTGAAATTCTTTTTCACTTTTTTCTGGAATTTCACAATTCTTATGTCCAAACGCCCACTAAGAGCCCGTTTGGACATAAGGAAATTTTCCGTTTTTTCAAAATTTCTTTTGAAAACAATGTTTGGTTATCAAAATCTAACAATTTTTTCAATCTCACTTGAAATTCATTTTCAAATTTGAAAAATTGGTTCTCGCTAGTTTTTTAATTGAAAATGGGAAGGTTGCTAGTGTTTAGTTGCAAAATATGTTTAAAAAAAACACATCTAAATATATTGCAAAAATTATAATCAAACATAACTTCATCTTCAATTCAAATTTTAGTGAAATTCCAAATTTGGTTTTATTTTTGGAATTCATGTCCAACCGCCTATTAAGTGTGGAAAAGAGAATATTCATTGTTCCCTTATACATTGTGCTTTTAAGCTCTTTGCCTAAATGTGTTAAAAAAAATTAAAAAATTACTTAATTTCATGAAATACCTTGCAACTTAATTCAGTTCGACTTCTCCATTCCTTGTTGGTGTAAACCTCTTCGTCCTCCTTAGTCGTCCTTAGTCGAGTGCTCTAATAATTTAGAAGAATTAACCCAAATAGCCGCATATTCAACCACTTAAACTAAAAATTATCCGGTGAAGGTATAATATATGCATAATTTATGCATTATATATGTATAATTATGTATAATCAACGTATAATATATGTATATGGCTAGAAAAAGTAAATAATGAATTTAGCCGGCTATTTCTGTAAAGATCCCAATAACTAAACTAACTGCTTTCAGCTCGCCCATACAAAGAATCATTTTATCCCTTTGTCTTGTTACCTTATCTTATATGAACTATTGGGTTTCTTTAAGCTTTAATGTAGCTTAAAAGAGGGTGAATGGAAAATGGAGGGAAAATGAAATATTTGAGTTTCCCTCCTTGAAAAAGGGACATTGTCCCATATTGAAAGAGGAAATTTTTTTTGATGGGTATATATACAATTTCTCTTCTTCTAGCTCTTAAAGAGTTAAGAAGAAGGCAAGCCTCGTGCCATCGTCATCGTCGCTCGCTCGGCTCGGCTTCGGCTTCAACTTCAGATTTGAATTTGGTCAAATGATTGATTGATTGATTTTTTTGACCAAATTTTTTTGTTAATAATAAATATTAACATAATATTATTAAATATCCATTTTTTGTAAACGGAAAATTAATAATAAATCCGCGTGTTTTGACTTCCTGGTTTATTATTGTGTAAATAGCCATTTATGTTATGGCATTTATTTTATAACTGTTTGAGCTCAACATTGGCTATAAATACTCCATTCTCTCAGATTTTCCATATGAATTTCTGAGTTCTCATTTCTTCTGCATTGTTTTAACTTCAAAAAAAGCAACAGTAAGTGTGATTTGCTACCGAACTTTGTGTTCGCTAAAACACTGGGATTTGAAGTACCGCTACATCAGTGTGTAATTCGTTCTAACCTGGGAGGAAATAATCCACAACCTTGGGTACTAGGAAGGGATTAAATTCCTTAAGAAAATATTGTGAATTCAGTGGGCTCGGACTAAATTCTGTTTCTTTTACATTTTTATTTATATGTTATTGTATCTTCTCCAGAATTATTTTACAAATAAATTTTACTAACAAGCTTAAGGGATTTAATATTTTTTGTATTTGTGTTATACTCACTATTCTGGAGACTAAAACCTTTGTGATTTTCTACTCCAGTGGAGATTAAAATCTACGTGATTTTAACGTTTGTTTGTGTCATTCTTTTACAGAAAGGACGAATGAGAACGGGAACCAGGTTCCTATGGTGACTACCAATTCATCGACAAGCCGAACAATACGGGCATTGGCACCGACAGAAAAACCCGAAAAAAATTTCGGGATTGATTTCAAGCGGTGGCAGCAGAAGATGTTCTTCTACTTGACGACTTTAAGTCGGCAGAAGTTCATTAAGGAAGATGTTCCTGTTCTGCCCGACGAAACTCCAAAAAATGAACGCTTTCTCGTGACTGAGGCGTGGAAGCATTCTGATTTTCTATGCAAGAATTACATTCTTTGAGGATTAGAGGATGATTTGTATAACGTCTATAGTAATGTGGAGATGTCAAAACAACTGTGGATAGAGATTGAAAGAAAATATAAAACAAAAGATGTCGGATTAAAGAAATTCGTTGTCGCTAAATTTTTGGACTACAAAATGGTAGATAGCAAGTCTGTTATTACCCAATTCCAGGAATTTCAAGTAATTATTCACGATCTCCTTGCTGAAGGTATAATTCAAATTAATACTGATGTTGAAAGTATTAATTATATTATTTTTACTAGCAGAATTTTCATTAAAGGTCTTGTCATCAATGAAACATTCCAATTTGCAGCGATGATTGAGAAGTTGCCTCCTTCAATGAAACATTCCAATTTGCAGCGATGATTGAGAAGTTGCCTCCTTTGTGGAAGGACTTCAAAAACTACTTGAAACACAAACGCAAAGAGATGTACCTTGAAGATCTCATTGTTCAGTTGACAATCGGAGAGGACAACAAAGCTGCTGAAAAGAAAGGCCGTGGAAACTCAACAATAATGGGAGAAAACATTGTTGAGGATACTCCTCAAAATAATAAAAAGAGGAAGAAGGCTTCTGGACCAAAAAGCAACCCAAGCAAGAAGCGGTTAAATGGAAATTGCTAAAACTATAGAAAAGCTGGACATAGATATGCAGATTGTCATGCTCCAAAGAATGACAGGAAGAAGGGTCAAGCAAACATGGTTGAAAAGTACGAAGATGTTGATGACTTGTGTGATATGATTTCTGAATGAAACCCGGTGGGAAATCATAAGGACTGGTGGATTGATTCTGGAGCCATTCACCATGTTTGTGTTGTTAGATAAGCATTTGCTACATATGCTCCTGTTGGACCGGAAGAGACGCTTTCTATGGGAAATGCTGCAACGGCCAAAATTGAAGTATGTGGGAAGATATTTTTGAAAACGACTTCTGGCAAGGTGGTGACTCTGAACAACGTCCTTCATGTTCCCGAGATTAGAAACAACTTAGCCTCTACTAGACTTCTTGTTAAGAACGATTTTAAGTGTGTTTTTGTATCTCATAAGGTTGTAATAAGTAAGAATGAGATGTTTGTAGGAAAATGTTACCTCACTGAGGGATTTTTCAAGATGGATGTAATGGTTGTTGAGAATAATAATAAAATTTCAGCTTCTTCTTACTTACTTGAGTCAAATAATTTATGGCATATACGTTTGGGTCATGTCAATTTTAAATCTTGCGAAAAATAATTAACTTGGAAGTATTGCCTAAGTTTGAATGCGACAAATCAAAATGTTAAATATGTGTGAAATATAAGTATGTTAAACATCCTTATAAAGTCAATTTAAAGGAGTTCAAATCCTTTAAACTTAATTCACACAGATATTTGCGACATGAAGTCAATACTATCTCGTGGTGGAAAGAAGTATTTCATAACTTTTATTAAAGATGAAGCAATAGACGCATTCAAGAAATACAAAAATGAAGTTGAAACGCAACTTAACAAGAAAATCAAAATGATAAGAAGTGATAGGGGTGGTGAATATGAATCTCCTTTTGAAGAAATATGTTTAGAATATGGAATTATTCATCAAACAACGGCCCCTTACACGCCCCAATCCAATGGGATTGCATAAAGAAAGAATCGGTCATTAAAGGAGACGATGAACGCATTGTTGATAAGTTCTGGTTTGCCACAGAACTACGGGGGTGGGGGAAATCCGTTCTTACGGCTAACCGGATACTAAATCGAGTATACCATAGCAAAACACGATCCATTCCATATGAAAAATGAAAAGGAAAGAAGCCCAACTTGAATTATTTTAAAGTGTGAGGGTGTTTGGAAAAAGTGCAAGTTCCTAAACCCAAAAGAGTAAAAATAGGACCGAAAACTGTTGATTGTGTTTTCATAGGATATGCGGCCAATAGTAAAGCATATCGATTTCTAGTTCATGAATCAGAAAATCCCGATATTCATAATAATACAGTTATAGAATCAGATAATGCTGAGTTCTTTGAAAATATATATCCGTATAAAAAGGAATGTGAGTCGATTGGTGAAACATCTAAATGACCTAGAGAAGAAACAAAAGAAAGTACATTTAATCAGGAGGATCCAAGACGTAGTAAACGTCAAAGAACATTTACTTCATTTGGACCATATTTTGTGACTTTCTTATTGGAGAATGAGTCTCGAACATTTAAAGAAGATATTTCTTCTTCGGAGTCATTGTTTTGGAAAGAGGCATTCCATAGTGAAATAGGATCCATATTGAACAACCATACATGGGAATTGGTTTATCTTTCTCCTGGAAATAAACCGTTGGGTTCTAAATGGATCTTTAAGAGGAAAATGAAAGATGATGGCACTATTGATAAATATAAGTAAAGACTTGTGGTCAAAGGGTATAGACAATGAGAAGGTATTGACTATTTTGATACATACTCTCCAGTTACAATAATTACGTCCATACAAATGTTAGTAGCATTAGCTGCAGTTTATGGTCTTGAAATTCATCAAATGGACGTTAAGACGGCCTTCTTAAATGGAGATTTGGAATAAAGAAATATACATGGAATAAATTGAAGGGTTTGTGGTTCCAGGTATAGAAAAGAAGGTATGTACACTTGTTAAGTCCCTTTACGGACTAAAACAAGCACCCAAACAATGGCATCCGAAATTTGACCAAACAATGTTGTCAAATGGTTTTAAGATAAATGAATGTGATAAATGTGTGTGCATTAAAAATGTTCCAAATCACATAGTCATTATTTTCTTCTATGTGGATGATGTGCGTATAATGAGTAATGACATTTCCAACATAAATGCGACTAAATGTATGCGAGCTGGCAAGTTTGATATGAAGGAGTTGGGAGTTGCTGATTTAATTTTGGGGATTAAGATCCATAAGACTCCTCAAGGTCTAGCATTGTCACAATCTCATTATATTAAGACAGTACTTAAAAAATTCAAGCACTTAGGGTTTAAAGTTGAAAAGACTCCAATTGACGTGAATCTTGCATTAGCAAAGATCAAAGGTCAAAGCATATCACAATTGGATTATGCTTGTGTGTTGGGATGCTTAATCTATATCATGAACTGTACACGACCAGATATAGCTTGTGATATAAGTAAATTGAGTCGATACACGAGCAATCTAAGTCAATCTCATTGGATGGCAATGAAACGAGTTTTGGGATATTTAGAACATACCCAGGACTTTGCTTTGCACTACAGTAAATATCCTACGGTAATTGAGGGATACTGTGATGCAAATTGGACCACCGGTTCAACTAATTCTAAGTCCACAACTGGATATGTATTCACTATTGGTGGAGGAGCGGTATCTTGGAAGTCGTCCAAACAAACTTGTATTGCCCGCTCTACAATGGAGGTTGAGTTCATAGCCTAGATAAAGCCGGTGTCACAACCCGAAATCCCACCTTCAGGCCGTGATAGTGCCTAACGTTGCACCCGTTATGCAAGCCAACATGTTAACTGAATTGATTTATTAATAAGTGAAAATAACAAACACTGACTAGATAATAGAGATAAAGTGCGGAAGAATTAACATAAGCGTAAATAACAATAACTAATAACGCATAAATCCCTTTAAGTACAACCCAGAAGTGGAGTCACAACCTCACGAACTAGTCTAAGATTTGACTAAAAATAACAGTTTGAGAATAAAATGATGTATCTGTCTGGAAAACACATAAAAGACAGAATGAAATATAGACAGGGACATCGAGATCCACGAACGCCATGCGGAACTACCTCGGTGTCGTTTGGAATGGACTGAAGGACACTCCCACTAGCGATGTCCACCGGGTCCGGCTGCGTAATCTGCACAACATAAAGAAGTGCAGGTGTAGCATCAGTACAACCGACCCCATTTACTGAGTAAGTGCCGAGCCTAACCTCGGAGAAGTAGTGACGAGGCTAGGACACGACGACAAATAGTACCTGTGCAGTTCAATAGTATAGCAGAAAATAAACAAGGATACAGTTATGGGGAAGAACATGCTGGGGATAAGAGGGGAAACAATTGCTAAAACAGTAGAATCAAGTACTAACGGAAATGTAGAAGCAAAACAGGAAATATCAACCCGAACAAGTAAAATAGACAGGAGAAAAACACGGCATGACCCCTCGTGTATAGCCTCAAATCACACAGCACAGAATGTACCCTCGCGCATAAACAATAATGGCTCGGCACGGAATGTCCCCTCGTGCATCAACAATAATCAATCGGCACGGAATTTCCCCTCGCGCATAAATAATAATCAATCGGCACAGAATGTCCCCTCGCGCATAAATAATAATCAACCGGCACGGAATGCTCCCTCGTGCATAAATATAATCAATCGGCACGGAATGTTCCCTCGTGCATAAATATAATCAATCGGCATGGAATGTTCCTTTGTGCATAAATATAATCAATCGACACAGAATGTTCCTTCGTGTACGATGAGTGTAAAAGAAACAATTGATATGAAAGTTTAACAATACGACATTCCAAATGTTCAGAAATAATCAACAAAATTCTATTGTCCCGGCAAGGGACTCAGCTATAACTAATCTCACTCAAAAGTGTAATATCAACAGTAAATCCTCAACCGAAAACATAATCAAGAACTTTCTACGTCATGAAGTAACCTCAAGGTACCACTTTCAAGGTTCTCAATAATTCACAACACGGAGAATATCAAAGAACATCAAACAACTCATCAAAATCGACTCACAGGCATGCTTGACCACAACATATAGGTACCCTTCACCTCACCTATACATTGGACATGAATTACACATAGAAAATAAGACTCTATACATATTCCCTCAAGCTAAGGTTCGGCCAAACACTTACCTCGGCTCCAAGAATGTAAGTCAAGCCTCAATCACGGCCTTTCCTCTTGAATCTGACCCCGAAACGATAATATCTAGACATAATTACTTAATAACATCAATAATAATTCAATAACTCAATCCCAAAGCCTATTTATACAATTCCCATAATTCTTCCAAAATGCCAAAATTCGACCCCGGGCCCGCTTGGTCCAAATTCGAGGTTCGGACCAAAACCCGATAACCCATTCCCCCATGAACCCCAATATATAATTTTTTTTGAAATCCGACCCCAAAATGAGGTTGAATTCCCAAAATTTATGTGATGACCCAAAAGGTCATCTTGTGTAAATTTAGCAAAAACTGTGTCTCGAGGCTCCGAAAGCCTCTGTTAATCTCACCTCGATGTGCGTGCACAACCCGAGCGCGTAGCTGGGAAGTCTTTATGTGGAAATGTGTTGAACAGTTGAATTTATGATAATTAATGGAATAAAGTTGACTTTGGTAAATATTTTTGGTAAATGGACCCAGAACCGTGATTTGACAGTCCCGGAGGGTCCGTAGGAAAATATGGGACCTGGGCATATGCCCGGAATCGAATTCCGAGGTCCCAAGTCCGAGAAATGGATTTTTAAAGAAAATTATTTTCTGAAAATAAGAAAGACTTTTGAAAATGAACTCTGATGTGAAATATGTGTTACTGAGCCCGTATATTGGTTCCGGAGTCCAGAACAGGTTTGATATGGGTTATGTGAGTTAACATAAAAATTTGGTAAGAAACAGACTTGGTTTGACGTGTTTCGGATCAAAATAGGAGAATTTAGAGGTTTATGAAGTTTGAGAAAATTCTATAGATTTTGGAATTTAATTCATTGTTTTTGATGTTATTTTTATGGTTATATTACTCGAATAAGTTCTTAAGATGATTTTGAAGTCGTGTGTATATTTGGTTTTGAGCCCCAAGGGCTCGAGTGAGTTTCGGGTAGGTGTCGGGGTGCTAAAATTAGGAAATTTCTGGTGTTTTAGGCTGTATCTGGTGTCCAGTTATTCCTTCTTCGCGATCGCGGTGTGTTGCACGTGATCGCGATTGCATTTTGGTAAGGGGGCCAATTTTCTCTACGCGATCGCAAAGAGCTAAGTGCGAACGCATAGCCTTAGGGTTTAGCTCTACGCGATCGCACCCCTATGTCCGCGGTCGCGTAAGTCTTCTATGGGGTTGGGGGCTGGGTAGCAAATTGTTCTATGCGAACGCATTCTTTCGTTCGCGATCGCGTGGGTCCGCATCCGGTTTCTCTGCGATCGCAGCCTTCACTTTGCGATCGCGTAAGTCTAAGGCCAGAAATCTCCGCGATCGAAGGGCACATGTCGCGGTCGCGTAGAGTAATATTGCCCAGTTATTTAAAGTGTCCAAAAACAGAATACCTTTACGGGATTTTCATATTTTCACCATCTCCTTCTTCTCCAAGCCCCATAGCCGAGTTCCAAGTTGCCCTTCCTCCATAACCACTTAGGTAAGTGATCTTAACTCTAGTTTCTTCCATTTTCCTTCATCAATCACTAAATTCTATGCCTAAAACATGGAATCAAGGGTAGAAATTGGGGGTTTTGGGTAGAGTTAGGGCTTTTGGAAATTTTGGGAATTCAACCTCATTTTGGGGTCAGATTTCAAAATAAATTGTATATTCGGGTTCGTGGGGGAATGGGTGATCGGGTTTTGATCCGAACCTCGAGTTTGGACCAAGCAGACCCGGGGTCAAATTTTGGTATTTTTGGAAGAATTATGGGAAATGAATAAATAGGCTTTGGGATTGAGTTGTTGAATTATTATTGATTAATGTCTAGATATTATCGTTTCGGGGTCGGATTCAAGAAGAAATGACGTGATTGAGGCTTGACTTGCATTCTTGGAGCCGAGGTAAGTGTTTGGCCTAACCTTAGCTTGAGGGAATAGGCATAGAGTCTTATTTTCTATGTGTAATTCATGTCCAATGTATAGGTGAGGTGACAGGTACCTATATGTTATGGTCAAGCATGCCCGTAAGTCGATTTTGATGAGTTGTTTAATGTTCTTTGATATTATCCGTGTTGTGAATTATTGGGAACCTTGAAAGTGGTACCTTGAGGTCACTTCATGACGTACAAAGTTATTGACTATGTGGTCGGTCGAGGATTTTTACTGTTGACATTATACTTCTGAGTGAGATTGGTTATAGCTGATCCCTTGCCGGGACAGTAGAATTTTTTTGATTATTTCTGAACATTTGAAATGTTGTATTGTTAAACTTTCATATCTTTGTTGCTTTTACACTCACCATGCATGAGGGAACATTCCGTACCGAGTGATTATTATTTATGTACGAGGGAACATTCTGTGTCGATGATTATTATTTATGCACGAAGGAACATTCTGTGCCGATTGATTATATTTATGCACGAAGGAACATTCCGTGCCGATTGATTATATTTATGCACGAAGGAACATTACGTGCCAATTGATTATTATTTATGCGCGAGGGGACATTCCATGCTGATTGATTATTATTTATGCGTGAGGGAACATTCCATGCTGATTGATTATTATTTATGCGCGAGGGGAGATTTTGTGCCGTGATTGTGATTTTTTATGCACGATTCGTGCCATGTTTATATTTTTTATGCACGAGGGGACATTCCGTCCCATATTTTATATTGTTATGCACGAGGGGACATGCCGTGCCGTTTCTTTTCACTGTTTAATTCGTGTTGTCAATCCCCATTATTATTTTCGAATATTTTAGACTGTTGTTTCATTTCCGTCATTTCAGTATTTGCTATCTTTTATCCCCAGCATGTTCTTCCCTGTAACTGTATTCTTGTTTATTTTTCTGCTATACCAATAAACTGCAAAGGTACAATTTGTTGTCGTGTCCTAGCCTCGTCACTACTTCGCCGAGGTTAGGCTCGGCACTTACTCAGTACATGGGGTCGGTTGTACTGATGCTACACCTGCACTTCTTTATGTTGTGCAGATTATGCAGCCGGACCCAGTGGACATCGCTAGTGGGAGTGTCGTTCAGTCCATTCCAGACGATACTGAGGTAGTTCCGCATGGCGTTCGTGGATCTCGGTGTCCCTGTCTATCTTTCATTCTGTCATTTATGTGTTTTCCAGACAGATACATCACTTTATTTTCAAACTGTTGTTTTTAGTCAAATCTTAGACTGGTTCGTGAGGTTGTGACTCCACTTCTGGGTTGTACTTAAAAGGATTTATGCGTTATTAGCTATTGTTATTTACAATTATGTTAATGCTTCCGCACTTTATTTCAATTATCTAGTCAGTGTTTGTTATTTTTACTTATTAATAAATAAATTCAGTTAACGCGTTGGCTTGCCTAGCGGGTGCAACGTTAGGCACCATCACGGCCTGAAGGTGGGATTTTGGGTCGTGACAATTTGGTATATAAAGCACTAGGTTGCTTAGGTCTCACAACTCACGGACAAACTTGGTAGGGTCTGAGGGATCGGTACGGAGACGTCTGTACTTATCCCCCATAGGCTGCAAAGTTAGGAATAACTTCACTTTTCTTCTTTTCTGTCGTGCGATTTGAATTCTAAATGCTAATTGAGTTTCGATTCTATTCTCTCGCAGATGGAGAGAACGCGTGCTTCCTCATCTACCGATCAGCAGCCCGATTCTCCTGCTGCAGCTCCTACGAGGAGCCGAAGCCGTATTAGAGGCCGAGGCAGGGGCAGGGCTCAGCCCAGAGCAGCAACCCCAGTAGAGGACCCACAGGTAGACTTTTCCAGTGAGGTTCCTACTCAGACAGTTCCAGTTGGACCAGCTCAGGTCCCAGAGGGGTTCATTGCCACCCCAGTGTTTCAGGACGCTCTAGTCCACTTAGTGGGACTCATGGAGAGTGTGACTCAGGCCGGTCTTCTTCCTACTGCACCAGTCGTCTCTCAGGTTGGGGGAGGGGCCCAGACTCCTGCTACTCGCACACCAAAGCAGCTAGATCCTCAGTTCCAGACTCTGGTACCTCAGACGGTCGGAGTAGCTCAGGAGGGCATTGTGGCCCCGACAGTTGAGGGAGCAGCTATGTCAGCAGATGCTTTATGGAGATTGGATAGATTCACCAAGTTATTCACTACTACATTTACTGGTGCACCATCAGAGGATCCCCAGGATTATTTGGACAGCTGTCATGAGGTTCTTCGGAACATGGGCATAGTAGAGTCCAATGGAGTTGATTTTGCTACTTTTCGTCTTTCGGGTTCCGCCAAGACTTGGTGGAGAGACTATTGCTTGACCAGGCCAGCTGGGTCTGCACCATTGACTTGGGCTCAGTTCTCCGAGTTATTCGTGGGGAAGTTCCTTCCAGTTACTCAGAGGGAGGATCTTCGGAGGCAGTTTGAGCGCCTCCAACAGGGATCTATGTCTGTCACTCAGTATGATACCAGGTTCATCACTCTAGCTCAGCATGCCATTATGANTGTCACTCAGTACGAGACCAGGTTCATCACTCTAGCTCGGCATGCTATTATGATACTCCCCACTGATCGTGAGAGAGTGAGGAGGTTTATTGAGGGTTTGGCTCAGCCCATCAGGATTCAGATGGCCAAGGAGTCAGGTACTGATATTTCATTCCAGGAAGCGGCCAATGTGGCCCGGAGGATTGAGATGATTATGTCACAGGGTGGTGGTCAGGGGGCTGACAAGAGGCCCCGTCACTTCGGTCGTTTCAGTGGAGCCTCATCTGGGGGTAGGGATTCTTCAGGCAGAGGTCATCCTCCCAGACCCTATCAGTCGGCACTTTAGGTAGCTGACAGTGCACCGCCAGCTCCTATTGGTGCACCACCAGCACCTATCAGTGAACCGCCGCTTCAGAGTTTCCAAGGTGGTTATCAGGATCGACAGGACCAGTTCCAGAGTCAGCAGCCACATCAGCATAGGCCTTGTTATACTTGCGGTGGATTGGGGCATATTTCCAGGTTTTTCCCCCAAGGTTCTGGTGGGTCTCAGTATCAGGGTTCTTGTGCCATGGTTCCCGCATCAGGCACACCCCCACCCCCTCAGCTAGCTAGGGGTGTCGGTCGGGGTGCCAGAGGTAGAGGTCAGACTCATAGAGGTGGAGGACATGCCACGAGAGGTAGAGGTCAGGCCGCAGTAGGTCGACCCAGAGATGATCAGGTTGGAGGGGCTCAGCCCTGGTGCTATGCTTTTCCTGCCAAGACTGATGCCGAGGCTTCTGATGCAGTTATTACAAGTACGATTTCAGTTTGCAGCCGAGAGGCTTCGGTGTTATTTGATCCGGGTTCTACACTCTCCTATGCGTCTTCATATTTTGCCCCTTATTTGAGTATGCCCCGTAATACCTTGAGTACTGTTGTGCATGTGTCTACACCGGTGGGTGATTCTATAGTAGTAGATCGAGTCTACCATGCTTGCTTAGTAGTCATTGGTGGTATGGAGACTCAGGTTGATCTCTTGCTTCTTGATATGGTTGACTTCGATATTATATTGGGGATGGATTGGTTATCCCCCTATTATGCTATTTTGGACTCTCATGCTAAGACAGTGACATTGGCCTTGCCAGGGGTGCCTCGTTTGGAGTGGAGGGGGACTCCTAGTCATTCTTCTGGTAGAGTAATTTCTTATATGAAGGCTCGGCGCATGGTCAAGAAGGGTTGTTTGGCCTATCTTGCCTATGTTCGTGATTCTAGCATCTAGGTTCCTTCCCTGGAGTCTGCCCGTGGTTTGTGAGTTTCCAAAGGTATTCCCTGCTGACCTGTAGGGTATGCCGCCCGACAGGGATATTGATTTTTGTATTGAGTTAGCTCAGGGCACCCAGCCTATTTCTACTCCACCGTATCATATGGCCCCGCCAGAGTTGAAGGAGTTGAAAAATCAGTTGCAGGATTTGTTGGATAAAGGCTTCACTAGGCCTAGTTTTTCTCCTTGGGGTGCTCCAGTATTGTTTGTCAAGAAGAAATATGGCTCGATGAGAATATGTATTGACTACCGGCAGTTGAATAAGGTTACTATTAAGAACAAGTATCCTTTTCCGAGGATTGATGATTTATTCGACCAGCTTCAGGGGGCTTCAGTGTTTTCCAAGATTGACTTGAGATATGGTTACCATCAACTGAGGATTAGGGCATCTGATGTCCCTAAGACAACCTTCCGCACTCGTTATGGGCATTATGAGTTCTTGGTGATGTTATTTGGGCTGACCAATACCCCCGCTTCTTTCATGGAGTTAATGTACCGAGTGTTCAGGCCTTATTTGGACTCATTTGTGATTGTTTTCATTGATGATATTTTGATTTACTCTCGCAGCCGAGAGGAGCATAAGAAGTACCTTAGAGTCGTCCTCCAGACTTTGAGCGATAGTCAGTTGTATGCAAAATTTTCCAAGTGTGAGTTCTGGTTGAGTTCAGTAGCATTTCTAGGCCATGTGGTATCGTTAGAGGGTGTGTAGGTGGATCCTAAGAAGATTTCAACAGTCAGAGATTGGCCTAGACCCACCTCAGCTACAGAGATCTGGAGTTTCTTGGGCTTAGCAGGTTATTATCGCCGGTTTGTGGAGGGCTTTTCATCCATTGCAGCCCCGATGAACAGATTGACTCAAAAGAGTGCTCAGTTCAGGTGGTCTGATGAGTGTGAGGCAAGCTTTCAGAAGCTCAAGACAGCCTTGACCACGACACCAGTGTTAGTTTTTCCCACAGGTTCAAGATCGTATACTGTGTATTGTGATGCTTCACGGGTTGGGCTTGGTGCAGTGTTGATGCAGGATGGCAAGGTTATAGCCTATGCTTCTCGTCAGTTGAAGGTTCATGAGAAGATCTATCCAGTTCATGACTTGGAGTTAGCAGCTATTATGCATACATTGAAGACTTGGAGGCATTATTTGTATGGTGTGCCATGTGAGGTGTTCACGGATCATAAGATCTTATAGTATCTTNTTGGAGGTTTCTGAGACTGGCAGTGTTTTGGCCCATACCGTAGCCCGTTCTTCTTTGTATGACCGTATTCGGGCCAGGCAGTATAATGATCGTCATTTATGTGTTCTTAGAGATAGAGTCAGGCACGGAGATGCCAAGTAAGTTACGGTTGATGTTGAGGGAGTTTTGAGGATGCAGGGTCGGATTTGTGTACCTGATGTGGATGGTATTCGTGAGTTGATACTTCAGGAGGCCCATAGTTCCCAGTATTCTATTCATCCGCGCGCCACAAAGATGTACCAGGATTTACGGCAGCACTATTGGTGGCGGAGGATGAAGAAGGATATTGTAGCTTATGTAGCTCGGTGTTTGAATTGTCAGTAGGTTAAGTACAAGCACCAGAGACCCGGTGGTTTGATGCAGCAAATTCAGCTTCCCGTGTGGAAGTGGGAGCGTATCACCATGGACTTTGTAGTTGGACTCCCACGGACTCAGAGGATGTTCGATGCAGTATGGGTCATTATGGATAGGCTGACCAAGTCAGCACATTACATTCCAGTATCAGTTTCGTATTCAGCAGAGAAGTTGGCAAGGATCTATATGAGAGAGATTGTTAGACTGCATGGTGTGCCCATATCCATTATATCAGACCGAGGTACTCAGTTTACCTCCCATTTCTGGAGAGTATTTCAGCGAGAGTTGGGCACCCAGATTGATTTGATCACCGCATTTCATTCTCAGACGGACGGAAAGTCCGAGCGTACTATTCAGATTTTGGAGGATATTTTGCGAGTTTGTGTTATTGACTTTGGAGGTTCATGGGACCAGTTATTGCCTTTATCTGAGTTTGCCTACAACAACAGCTATCAGTCGAGCATTCAGATGGCTCTGTATGAGGCGTTGTATGGTAGACGGTGTCGGTCTCCAGTCGGATGGTTTGAGCCGGGAGAGGCTAGATTGTTGGGTTCTGAGTTAGTCCAGGATGCCTTGGACAAGGTGAAGATCATTCAGGATCGACTTCGTACAGCTCAGTCCAGGCATAAGAGTTATGCGGATCGCAGAGTTCGAGATTTGGCATTTATGATAGGCGACCGGGTATTTCTTCAGGTGTCGCCCATGAAGGGCGTGATGAGATTCGGAAAGAATGTCAAGTTGAGCCCTAGGTACATTGGTCCATTTGAGATTCTGGACAAGGTAGGGGAGGTGGCCTACAGACTTACATTTCCACCTAGTTTGTTAGCCGTGCATCCGGTATTTCACGTATCTATGCTCCGTAGGTATATTGCAGATCCATCTCATGTACTTGACTTCAGTGGTGTCCAGTTGGATGAGGATTTGTCTTATGAGGAGGAGCCGGTAGCCATATTAGACCGGTAGGTGCGACAATTGATATCGAAGAGTTATCCTTCAGTTCGTGTTCAGTGGACAGGTCAGCGTGTTAAGGCTGCTACTTGGGAGTCTGAGACCGATATGCGGAGCCTTTATCCCCACCTTTTCCCCGATTCAGCTACTTTTCAATGTCCGTTCGAGGACGAACGGTTGTTTTAGAGGTGGAGATTGTGATGACCCAAAAGGTCATCTTGTGTAAATTTAGCAAAAACTATGTTTCAAGGTCCCGAAAGTCTCCGTCAATCTCACCTTGATGTACGTGCACAGCCCGAGCGCGTAGCCGGGAAGTCTTTATGTGGAAATGTGTTGAACAGTTGAATTTATGATAATTAATGGAATAAAGTTGACTTTGGTCAACATTTTTGGTAAACGGACCCGGACCCGTGATTTGACGGTCTCGGAGGGTCCGTAGGAAAATATGGGACCTGGACATATGCCCGGAATCGAATTTCGAGGTCCCAAATCCGAGAAATGAATTTTTAAAGAAAATTATTTTCTGAAAATAAGAAATATTTTTGAAAATGAACTTTGATGTAAAATCTGTGTTACCGAGCTCGTATATTGGTTCCGGAGCCCGGAACAGGTTAGATATGGGTTATGTGAGTTATCTGTAAAATTTGGCAAGAAACAAACTTGGTTTGACGTGTTTCGGATCAAAATCGGAGAATTTAGAGGTTTATGAAGTTTGAGAAAATTCTATAGACTTTGGAGTTTAATTTATTATTTTTTATGTTATTTTGATGGTTATATTACTCGAATAAGTTCGTAGGATGATTTTTAAGTCGTGTGTATATTTGTTTTTGAGCCCCAAGGGCTCGGGTGAGTTTCGGGTAGGTGTTGGGGTGCTAAAATTAGGAAATTTCTGGTGTTTTAGGTTGTATCTGGTGTCCAGTTATTCCTTCTCCGAGATCGCGGTGTCTTGCACGCGATCGCGATGTGATTTTTGGGAAGGGGGACAATTTGCTCTGCACAATCGCAAAGAGCTGAGTGCGAACGCGGAGCCTTAGGGTTTAGCTCTACGCGATCGCACCCCTATGTCCTCGATCGCGTAAGTCTCCTGTGGGGTTGGGGGTTGGGTAGCAAATTGTTCTATTTGAATGCATTCTTTCGTTCGCAATCGCGTGGGTCCGCATCCGGTTTCTCTGCGATCGCAGCCTTCACTTTGCGATCGCATAAGTCTAAGGCCAGAACTCTTCGCGATCGCAGGGCACATGTCGCAATCGCGTAGAGTAATATCGCCCAGTTATTTAAAGTGTCCAAAAACAGAATACCCATTACGGGATTTTCATATTTTCACCATCTCCTTCTTCTCCAAGCCCCATAGCCGAGTTCCAAGCTGCCCTTCCTCCATAACCACTTAGGTAAGTGATCTTAACTCTAGTTTCTTCCATTTTCCTTCATCAACCACTAAATTCTAGGCCTAAAAACATGGAATGAAGGGTAGAAATTGGGGATTTTGGGTAGAGTTAGGGCTTTTGGAAATTTTTGAAATTCAACCTCATTTTGGGGTCGGATTTCAAAACAAATTGTATATTCGGGTTCGTGGGGGAATGGGTGATCGAATTTTCGTCCGAACCTCGAGTTTGGACCAAGCGGGCCCGGGGTCGAATTTTGGTATTTTTGGAAGAATTATGGGAAATGTATAAATAGGCTTTGGGATTGAGTTATTGAATTATTATTGATGTTATTAAGTCAATTATGTCTAGATATTATCGTTTCGGAGTCGGATTCAAGAGGAAAGGCCGTGATTGAGGCTTGACTTGCATTCTTGGAGCCGAGGTAAGTGTTTGGCCTAACCTTAGCTTGAGGGAATAGGTATAAAGTCTTATTTTCTATGTGTAATTCATGTCCAATGTATAGGTGAGGTGACGGGTACCTATATGTTATGGTCAAGCATGCCCGTAATTCGATTTTGATGAGTTGTTTAATGTTCTTTGATATTCTCCGTGTTGTGAATTATTGGAAACATTGAAAGTGGTACCTTGAGGTCACTTCATGACGTACAAAGTTATTGACTATGTGTTCGGTCGAGGATTTTTACTGTTGACATTATACTTCTGAGTGAAATTAGTTATAGCTGAGTCTCTCGTCGGGACAGTAGAATTTTGTTGATTATTTCTGAACATTTGAAATGTCGTATTGTTAAACTTTCATATCAATTGTTGCTTTTACACTCACCATGCACGAGGGAACATTCCGTGCCGAGTGATTATTATTTATACACGAGGGAACATTATGTGCCGATGATTATTATTTATGTACGAAGGAACAATCTGTGCCGATTGATTATATTTATGCATGAAGGAACATTCCGTGCCGATTGATTATTATTTATGCGCGAGGGGACATTCCCGTGATGATTGATTATTATTTATGCGCGAGGGGACATTCCGTGCTGATTGATTATTATTTATGTGCGAGGGGACATTCCGTGTCGTGTTTATGATATATATATGCACGACGGGACATTCTGTGCCGTGATTGTGATGTTTTATGCACGAGGGGACATCTGTGCCATGTTTATGTTGTTTATGCACGAGGGAACATTCCGTGCCATATTTTATATTGTTATGCACGAGGGGACATGCCGTGTCGTTTCTTTTCACTGTTTAATTCGTGTTGTCAATCCCCGTTATTATTTTCGGATATTTTAGACTGTTGTTTTATTTCCGTCATTTCAGTATTTGCTATCTTTTATCCCCAGCATGTTCTTCCCTATAACTGTATTCTTGTTTATTTTTCTGCTATACCAATAAACTGCACAGGTACAATTTGTTGCCGTGTCCTAGCCTCGTCACTACTTCGCCGAGGTTAGGCTCGGCACTTACTCAGTACATGGGGTCGGTTGTACTGATGCTACACCTGCACTTCTTTATGTTGTGCAGATTACGCAGCCGCACCCAGTGGGCATCGCTAGTGGGAGTGTCCTTCAGTCCATTCCAGACGACACCGAGGTAGTTCCGCATGGCGTTCTTGGATCTCGGCGTCCTTGTCTATCTTTCATTCTGTCATTTATGTGTTTTCCAGACAGATACATCACCTTATTTTCAAACTGTTGTTTTAGGTCAAATCTTAGACTGGTTCATGAGGTTGTGACTCCACTTCTAGGTTGTACTTAAAGGGATTTCTGCGTTATTAGCTATTGTTATTTATAATTATGTTAATGCTTCCGCACTTTATTTCAATTATCTAGTCAGTGTTTGTTATTTTCACTTGTTAATAAATCAATTCAGTTAACACGTTGGCTTGCCTAGCGGGTGCAACGTTAGGCGCCATCACGGCCTGAAGGTGGGATTTCGGATCGTGACAATTTCCAAAATCCCTAACTCTACCCAAAACCCCCAATTTCTACCCTTGATTCCATATTTTTAGGCCTAGAATTTAGTGATTGATGAAGGAAAATGGAAGAAACTAGAGTTAAGATCACTTAGCTAAGTGGTTATGGAGGAAGAGCAGCTTGGAAATCGGTTATGGGGTTTGGAGAAGAAGGAGAGGGTGAAAAATTATTAAAATCCCGTAACCATTCTGTTTTTGAACCTTAAAAATCACTGGGCGAATTTACTCTACGCGATCGCAGAAAGGGAATTGCGATCGCGTAGGGCCTGAGTCACGTGCACTGCTATCGCGGAAAGGGTGTTGCGATCGCGTGGGGTCCCTAGGCTTGGCTATGCGATCGCGGACGGAAAGGTGCGACCGCAGAAGGAAAATACCCAGACCCCTCCCCAGCTCACCTATACTCTATGCGATCACAGAAGCACCTATGTGATCGCATAGAGTCACAGAAACCTCCTCCTCACACTACACTATGCGATCGCGGGGCAACCTATGCGATCGCATAGTGTAAAAACTCAGACACCAGAAACAACACAATCACACCAGATTTTTCCTAAGTTTAGCACCCCCGACACCTACCTGAAACTCACCCGAGCCCTCGGCTCAAAACCAAATATACACACGACTTCAAAATCATCCTACGAACTTATTCGAGTAATTAAACCACTAAAATAACATCAAAAACAATAATTGAACTCAAAAATCCATAGAATTTTCTAAAACTTCATAAACTTCTAAATTCTTCAATTTTGATCTGAAACACGTCAAACCAAGTCAGTTTCTTACCAAAATTTACAGATAACTCACATAACACATATTGAACCTGTTCCGGGCTCCGGAACCATAATACAGGCTCGGTAACACAGATTTCACAGCAACGTTCATTTTCAAAAGTCTTTATTATTTCCAGAAAATAATTTCCTTTTAAAATTCATTTCTCAGACTTGGGACCTCGAAATTTGATTCTGGGCATACACCCAGATCCCATATTTTCCTACGGACCCTACGGGACCGTCAAATCACGGGTCCGGGTCCGTTTACCAAAAATATTGACCAAAGTCAACTTTATTCCATTAATTATCATCAATTCAACAGTTTAACACATTTCGACATAAAGGTTTCCCGGCTACGCGCCCGGGCTGCGCACCCACATTGAGGTGAGATTAACGGAGGCTTTCGGGGCCTCGGAACATAATTTTTGCTAAATTAACACAAGATGACCTTTTGGGTCATCACAACCGGTGAAGAAGCTGAATGACTCCGGAATTTCTTGAAAGATATTCCATTTTGGCCCAAACCGTTGGCACCAATATGCATACATTGTGATAGTCAAGCGGCAATTGGAAGGGATGGGAGCGTTATGTATAACGGTAAATCTCGTCATATACAACGAAGACATAAAATCGTTAGGCAATTACTCTCTGGAGGAATTATCACGATTGACTATGTAAAGTCAAGCAATAATGTGTCAGATCCACTTACAAAAGGCCTAACTAGAGAGGTAGTTGAGAAATAATCGAGGGGAATGGGACTATGGCCGCATTGTGGCGGTAACTCTACCTAGAAAACTGGAGATCCCAAGATCTAGGTTCAAGGAGATCAAACAAAGTCATCAATGACGGTTCAACATTGTCAACTAAAATTTTGGTCCATTCTCGTGATGAGACAATGTCCAGTACCGAAGATAAAGCATTAAGGCTTTTTAATGATTTCAAAAGTTGATACGGGGTATATAAAATAGTGTATCTACGGGATGACACATTTAGGAATCACCTATGTAAGTGTGAAGTGTTAGCCGCTTTAAGGGGAATTTTGTAAGGCCAGTTCTCTACGCACTTATGAAACTAGGCGGTGTTCATGGATGAAACGAATACAACAATGCGAACCAAAAAAGACGGTTAAGGGTTGATTGTGTAACTTATGGTTGTCTAGATATACAACAAAGTTCGACGGTCCAAGGATATCAAATCTACAGATTGACTGAGTATATCCGACATAAGTTCACTACGAAAAATTCAAAGGAAAACCTATTTATCCAGATGCAATTAATCGTTGCTTGCAAATCACACCGTTTTTCATGCATATTTCCGTGATATTGCCATTCCCCATTCATATGGGAATTGTTGGGTTTTCTAAAGCTTTACTGTAGCTTAAAAGAGGGTGAATGAGAAATGGAGGGAAAATGAAATATTTGAGTTTCCTTCCTTGACAAAGAGACATTGTCCCATATTGAAAGATGAAAAGGTTTTTGATGGGTATATATACAATTGCTCTTCTTCTAGCTCTTAAAGAGTTAATAAGGAAGTCAAGCCCCGCGTCGTCATCGTCGTCGTCGTCGTCGTCGCTCGCTCGGCTCGGCTTCGACTTCGGATTTGGATTTGAATTTGATCAAATGATTGATTGATTAATTTTTTGGACCAAATTTATTTATTAATACTAAATATTAACATAATATTATTAAATATCTATTTTTTGTAAATGGAAAATTAATTTTAAATTCGCACGTTTTGACTTCTCGGTTTATTATTGCATAAATAGCCATTTATGTTATGACCGTTTTACATAAACAGCCCTTCTGAAGAGTTGCAGCTCTTCAGTTTGAGCTCAACATTGGCTATAAATACCAGTTCATTCTCTCAGATTTTCCATATGAATTTTTGAGTTCTCCTCATTTCTTCTGCATTGTTTTAAGTTCAAAGAAAGCAACAGTAAGTGTGATTTGCTTCCGAACTTTGTGTTCGCTGAAACACTGGGGTTTGAAGTAACCCTACACCAGTGTGTAATTCATTCTATCCTGGGAGGAAATAATCCACAACCTTGGGTACTAGGAAGAGATTAAATTCCTTAAGGAAACACTGTGAATTCAGTGGACTCAGATTAAATTTTGTTTCTATTTATATGTTATTTTATCTTCTCCGGAATTATTTACAAATATAGTTTACTAACTTGAACAAACTCTCTAAGGCTTTCTGATATCATTCTCCCTATTTTGATATGTTTTATTTTGTAATAACATTGTTGAGTTTTGGCTTGTGCTAATTTAATTTATTTGATCGTCTAGCTTTCCAAAAACAAAAGAGATTATTAGACAACGGAGGGAAGGATAAAAAGCTTCAATTATACAGTTATTTTTGTTACTCCGTTAATAAGACCACCGAAGCAGTAATCTGTGAGGGTATGCATTATAATATTTGAAGATTTGTGAACCAAGTGATGGAATTAGTAAGTGTAGATCTCAATTGATATTATAAAGGTAGGTAGATCTAGGTTGATTGACATTACTGGCAATGGGAAACTTGATGTCGTAACTATATTAAGATTGTTGGACTTCAAATCAATATGAAATTGTCGGATTGTCTTCAAAATTACTAGTGAGTTGTATTTTTCTTTGCAATAGCTTTTACTTCCTACTAAAATTTGGGACCAATAAACAGTAATAAATCTTTTTCCCTCCCATCTTTACAAAAAAATGTCAGGAAGTACAATTATTATCACTGTATTTTAGAGTTTAACTTATATATTAACGGTATATAAAAATGGTATCTACTTCAAAGCAAGTAATTACGTTCAAATCTTAGAGCAAGAATGGACCGGTAAACTAAAAAATAAGGGCAATCTTTTACACGTCAAACATTTCCCTAATGTGTTTAATTCATTGAGTCCGGAACCAAAATATTGTAAATTTTGACTCAAGAGATAAAAATAGCTAGGTGAAAAAAGATGTTGAGCACCATATTATGTACAATGCATCTAAAACATTCGTTATACCTTAACGCAGTAACTGGCCGTTAAAGTACAACGCATGTAATATATGTGTTATACTCAGTATTTACAGCATAATAATTGACTGCACGGCGCATCAATTATATGCGCTACGTATAAACATACTCCAACCCCCACCTTCTTCAAAATCCTTTTCTTCATTTTCCCAAGAAATTCCAAGTAGCTTTTTATTTTAAAATTTTTCTTTTAATTGCTCTCTTCTTTTTCCCCTAAGTTGTGTTTGGTAAAAAACTTTAGAAACCACCAATTCACCTCCTTTTTCCTCCTCATTATCACCTAAGTGATTGATGCATTACCCAATTGGTTTTCTCAAGTTTACTTTGCCTTCCATAATTTGTGTAGAGTACTAAAATCTTTCTGTAACCTTTTACAACTCCACTTATAAAAACTGGCCTTGTTTTTCCAGTTTTATGCCATCTTGTTTCACCGCCTTCAGTATTTGTATGAACTTTTCTCCTTTTTCTATTTCCTGTTGTGTGTGCCTTCGAAGGCCTGTGAGAAAAAAAAAGACGGATTTGACCATCTTTATTCACTCCTACATAGGGTAAAAAAAACATAGGAAAAACGATTAGTGTTTCTTGGAAGTAAAAAAAAAAATGACTCCGTTAAGTTTGATTTTAAGTAATGTGTACTGACTGTGTAAAAAATATTTGCATATGCAATCAGGTCATACATAAAGAATTTTTGGTAAACCTCAATGACGAGCAATAGTAACCTGAAACCTACTATTCACCTGAAGTAAGAATTAATCCAAATAGCCACCTACCTAATTTCTTAAACTAAAAATAGTCGGTGAATATATAGTATATGTATAATCTATATATACCGATTAGAAAAAATAAAGAAAAAATCTGACCGGCTAAAATATTCTATTGTCAGCCAATAAAATGTACTATTCAAACTATAGATTGTGTCATGCAATTGCATGTCCTGTAGGTCACTTATGTATATTAATAATGTTATATTTAATTTTCATCATCAGTATATAGAACTTGAACTCATACAGTATATAGAATTCAAAAACCTTTACCACAATTAAAAAACATGTATAGACGAACTACCAGAAGTGGTAGTCATTATATTGCTTTTTATTTTTATTTTTAATCTCGGATATATGTGTGTGTATATATATATATATATATATATAGGAGTATATCTTGGATATCTTTTTACCAGATAGGCAACTTGACTTCCTTTAACCAAGTATTTTTCCACTTTTGGAACGTCAAAGAAATAACAAAATCCTCTCAATTCGGTTACAGTCAGTATAGCTATTTTCTGTCATAAAACTTTTGATGTTTTAACTCAAAGAGGAGTGATTTGTGTGGTGTCTAATTTTTTGCCTAAATTAATTATGGAAGGACCTGGTTCTTCTAAGTGTTCCTTAACTTACTATTGTTGAAATAATAAATGTGAAAAGTAAATAATACAAGTATTTTACGTGGAAAATACCTGGCTCAAAAGGTGAAAAAAAAAGTACGACCTACTTCCCAGTAGGATTTTCCAAAACTTTCCACTAAATCACTGAGCCAAAAACTGCATTATATTTACAAAAACACTTTTGTAAACCTAGGACTAACTCTAATCCCTTGTAGCAAACTGCCTCTAACTGTTGCGACAACTTCAAGTTAACTCTAAATTGAATACTCTGAGTACCTATTACAATTGCCTCTAGATAAAGTTGAAAGGTACAATATGAAAACACCTACTACAATTGAACTAGAAGAAAATATAGACACTTGGAACTGGTTCTTATATCTAGTTCATGTAGCTTCAGGTTTGCAACTTGAATCACACACGAATTACTTGCTATTTTTCTCTCAATTCATGTTTAACTTCTGTGTTTGTGCATACCTATAAAATGAGAACATCCTGCAATATATAGAGTTAGTACAATATAAAACAACTAGGGTTCTAATGCTACTCTTCCTTGGTGGAAGAGTTCTAGTTGATCTCAACTACTAACTTCTTCCTTATCTTGGATAATGTTCTCTTTGAGTAAGGAGCCTTCTCCTTATCAATTATGCAATATTTTCGATCAGGATATATCAATTATGCCAAGTTAAGTTTATCTCCTTCACGTGCATCCCACATGCTCGAATCTTCCCGTGTCTATGTACACAAGGGATGTACCTGGTTCATGTCTGATATTCCTTTGTCAATCTTCAAAACTATCCTTCATTTGGGCCAACAAATTTTCCCTTTTTGATGATGACAAACTCTGTGCTTTCATAAGCTTAGGCCCTGTTTCAACTTAGCCCAACATCAATACAATGTTGGAACATTTTTCACTTATCATCAAGGACCAGGTTCATTAGGTTATAAACATCATTGTTCAGAGTGTAAAGCACAACCTTTTTTCCCCTTTTGGCATCATCGAAAAGTTGCATAAAAATGTGAGATTGCCATATTTTAAACTTTACTCATGCCCACTAGGGCTACTTCAAATGCATTCATGGATTAATCATCATCGATCAAGCTAAGAATTTAAACTATCAAATAAATATAAACAGATAGTTAGAGTAAATACCAGCGAAGTTCATTGATAGTTGGTACGATTCTTCCATAAAGCATAAAAAGAAATAAAAATACTGAAAACAAAGCAAACAAAAACATCCCAAGCTGGGTCACTGAAGGATTTATGCTAGGCTAGGAGCTTAAGGCTTGGAAGAACTAGGTGCTTGGTTTTTGGCTTGGAAAAGTTTCAACATATCTTGAAGAATTCCATCATTCTTCTCTTTTTCTCTTGCCAGCTCAGTTCTGAGAGCATCTCTCTGTAACGACCCGGTCGGTCGTTCCATGAGATTAGCCTTGTTTTCCCTGTTTCAGCTTTTTCATGTGTTAATTAACTTAATTATGATGTGTTGGGCCGGTTGGTTCGGGTTCGGAGTGGTCGTAGTGAGAAATAAGATATTTAGTCTCTTAAGTTGGCCTTATAGTTAGAAAAGTCAACCGGAAGTTGAATATTGGGTAAACGACCTCGGAATGTAGAGTTTATGGATCGGATAGCTTCTTTAGGTGATTTGGGACTTAGGGGTGTATTCAGAATGTAGTTTTGATGTACGGTGTAGAATTAGGCTTGAATTGGCGAAAGTTAGTTTTTGGCGATTTTCAGTCGGCAGTGGAAAATAGGATATCGGGGTCGGAATGGAATTCCGGAAGTTGGAGCAGGTTCTTAATGTCATTTTGGATATGTGTGCAAATTTTCAAGTCAATCGGATGTGTTTTGGATAGTTTCGGCATCTTTGGCGAAATTTAGAAGTTTCAAAGTTCATAGGCTTGAACCCGATGTGATTTTGATGTTTTGGCATTGTATTGGGTGTTTTGAAGGCTCGACTAAGTTTGAATCAGTTTATGGGATGTGTTGGTATGTTTGGTTGAGGTCCCGAGAGCCTCAGGTGAGTTTCGGGAGGTTAACAGACCAATTCGAACTTGGGAGAATTGCAGGAATTTTCTGGTGTTCAGTTCTGGTTTTTCTTTTATGCGATCGCCAAGGTAAGGATGCGACCGCATATGGATTTTGGGTCAGCATAGCTCTTTTCCTATGTGATCGCTTAGGTGGGGTCACGATCGCATGAATGAGGGGGCCTGAGTTTTGTGAAGTCGCGTGAGGGTGTAGGCGATTGCATAGGGAGTGAAGCGCGTGTGGGGTGTGTGATTAGTTCTGTGCGAACGCGTGGCCAGGCTTGCAATCTCGTAAGAGAGCGTGGGGCAGTGCTTCCCGAACGCGTGGCTTCTCACGCGAACGCACTGAAGAATAATCAACTGGGCAGATTCTTTAAGTTCAAAAACGAGGGTTTAGTCCATATTTTCGAGAACCCATTAGAGAGCTCAGGAGAAGGTGGAATTTGAAGGGATTTTCAGTGGAGTTCTTGAGGTAAGTATTCTTCAATCATATTTGGGTCAATTCCATGATTTAGTCTTGAATTTCATCATTTAATTTGAGAAATTAGGGTGGAAATTGGGGGAAAATGGGAGGAAAGTTTGAGGATTTCTTTTGATGATTTGAGTGGGCAATTGAAGTCGGATTTTGATGAATTTGACATGGGTAGAATCGTGAGGGAATGAGGTTTCTATTTTTGTGATTTTTGTCAATTTCAAGACGTGAGCCCGGGGGTCGGGTTTGGCCAATTTCGGGATTTTGGGTTAATTTTGATAATTTTCGAATGGGTTTCGTTCCTTGGCATATAATAATGATATAAATCTGACTCTTGGTAGATTTGGAGCACTCGGAGGCCGAGTCTAGAGGCAAAGGCACTGTGGGCTAGGTTTTTAGCCGGTTTTGAGGTAAGTAACGCTTCCAAACTTGGTTCTGAGGGTTCGAAACCCCGAACTATTTGTTATGTGATTAGAATTAGAGACGCACATGCCAAGTGACGGGCGTGCACTGTGAGACTTGTGACTTGGTTCATCCCATGGCACCACTTAGTGATTATTCACTGATATTATTTGTGCTTCTATTAATGTGAATAATGTGAACATGGTAGAAAACATGATAAATTATATATATTAAGGCTTCACGCAGAAAATGCTGAGACTCGAGTGGTCGTATATTACTGTCTCATTTTGTGATTTATTTGATTCCATATACTCAGTCCGGTTATAGCATATCACTCCATACCTCAGTATCAGTATTGTTAATTATATGCATATGCATCATTGTTTCGGGCTGATGGATTCATCTGTGATCCATGTGAGTGAGACTGGAGAGTAATGACTGAGTGAGGCCGAGAGCCTGTTATTGAGACATGAGATCGTACTGCACACCGCAATGATACTTAAATCATGCCTTCGTTGGCTTGATATAGCGCTTGGGCCACTAGGGCCCTTCCGGAGTCTTTACACCCCTAGTGAGCATTGATGATAAGGGATGGATCTTACCTGGACATGGATCTTGTTCGAAGCTAATTTTATATGAGGGATGGATCTTCCCTGGACATGGGTCTTATCCGAAGCTGATGTTATGTGAGGGATAGATCTTCCCTGGACATGGATCTTGTCTGAAGCTGATGTTATGTGAGGGATAGATCTTCCCTGGACATGGATCTTGTCTGAAGCTGATGTTATGTGAGGGATGGATCTTCCCTGGACATAGATATTATCCGAGTGTTGTATTTCAGAGATGGATCTTCTCTGTGGGGATGGACTGGCCTTTTTCTCAGTACGGAGTGACTACGGTCACCGGTGTTTATGCATATTTCGGGATGGAACTTCCCTGGACCTGAGAGCCATATATAGTACTGGGTGGACTTCTGTGGAAGAGTTGTGAGCACTATGTGCATTTTCACACTGTGACATGTTGGCATGTAGAGCATATTGAGGTATATCTAGCACATTTTGTTGTTATTTTCTGATAAACTGTGAACAAGCCTAAATTTTGTATGCTGATGATTAATTATTGAGGTTTAGTCTGTCACTACCTCTCAGCCTATAGTTTGGGTTCGTTACTTCTGATTTGGTGTACTCACGTTACCCCCTGCACCTCATGTGCAGATCCAGGTACATCGGGACCGGGTAGTAGATACTGAGCAGCTGCCAGAGTTTCATTGGAGTCATAGAGGTAGCAGCTGGCGATCGCGACCTCGTCTTCTCTTTCTTATTCTACCTGTTGTTCTATATTTTGAGACTATGTTGTCCATTTCTCATTTTCCTTGCTTTATGTTATAGCAGCTCATGACTGAGTGACACCGGATCCGGGGTTGGAGATTTTAAATTTTGTTTCAGATATTGTTTCAAAACTTCAAATTATTAGTATTATCAGTAATTTCGTTTGAAATTTTGAATTTAGCTTAGATAAAAGGGGCATCTTTCCTGGTTCTACGACAGGCGCCATCGCGACTCCGAAATCGGGTCGTGACACTCTCTTAGTCTCCACTTCAGCCAACCTTTTCTTCAACCTCTCAATCTCAGCATCCTTTTCCCCACTCTCCTGCATCAAGGCTCTGACCTTGCTATTCACTAGTACCTTCTTGGGTGAACTAGGTTTATTAGGAGTGGCATGGACTTCATCGTCACAAGCAATCAGAGTATTTGCCCCAAAGTGATATTTGCTTGTAGCCACCTCCCACTTCTTTATAGGCACCTTGAAATGTGCAAGCACAGTGGTGAGAACGAAGCCACAGGGAATGGCATGAGCTTTGGATCCATTTATAACCCTATCAAGGAGCTGGATTATGAATCCAGGCCAATTAATCTGCCTCCCACTATCAAAACACTCCATCAAGACCAAGTCCATGAAGTTTGCAATGTGCCTCCTTTCCTGTCTTGGCAGAACACATTTGTTGATAAATTCGAATATCACCTTGGGGGATAGCTTCATCTCACTCTTGTACACAGCCTTGGGCTCACTTTCCTCCTCATTGTCACTGAATTTTATGGTGATGGCAAGGGCAGTAGGAATGTTTTCTAGGCTTGGCCACTTGAGCTTTGTGTAGTCATTGTACCCCTCAATAGGTACACCCAAAATTTCTCCCAACTCCTTTTCATCGAAAGAGATTCGCACCCCTTTCACCAAGTTGGTAACCCTTTCATCCTTCACTTCAGCATTTGCCATAAACTCAACAATTTCACTCCTTGCCAACCTGTTATCCATCTGAAGAACCATGTCCTTCTAGCCTTGCGCTTCCAGTTTCTCCAACAGCAGCACCATCCCTTCCTCCTCCAAATCCCTGTGGAGTCTACCCTTCAGAATTGTTCTTCTACCAAACTTGGCCATCATGTCCTTCTTAGTATCTGATTCATATTCCTCTTCTTCACTCTATTCCTCTTCCTCAACAATTTTTACTTGTTTAGTTTTCACTGCAGACCTGATCCTTTTTGCCAAGGTGGATGGTTCAGCAGATTTTGACTTAGAAGTAGACTTCTTAGTGGAAGTCTTGGTTTTCTTGGGCTTGGGAGTCTGAACCTCCACTTCTTCAATCACATACTTATCTTGATGGACCAGGTCCATCTCATCAACTTCAACGGCCTCAACAGGCTCACCCACCTTATTCTTCCCTTTTTCAACCCTTTTTCCTTTGCTTTCTTCTAAGGCTCTTTGCAAATCTGCCTCATTCTGCTTTAGCTGATTTCTTGTGGCTCTTTCTCTTGTGGGAGGAATTTAAACAGTGTCAGAAGGGGCAACCTTCCTTTTCTTGTTATCCCTAGCAGTGCCAGGGGTCTTAGTCTTGGAAATTCTCTTCTTCTTTGGATTGTAGCTCTCACTCACTTTCTTCAATAGGTCTGCGAGAGTTTCTTCTACTAATGAACCAGGTTCATCTACATTTTGCCCAAGTTTAACCAGCCCTTCAGCGGCTTCGCCAGACCGACTTTTCCCTGTTTTCTTGATATTTTCCTCCATTTTACCTGATTCTGCTCTACAAACAGCCATTATACCTATATCAGGAGTGGGTGAAGAATCAACCACTCTTTTACCCATTCCCATTTCTTCACTACGAGAACCCTCACTCTCCTTTTCTTTTTCCTTTTTGTTTTTACCACTAATACTTCTGGACTCAGAAGATTCTATATCAACCACAGATCCAACCATAATAAACTTGTTCTCCAGATTCTCAGCTAACCCAGAAATGACTTCAGTAGTAGTATTTGGGGAAGAGGTTACCTATTATGTATCAGAAGACCTAGTTTCTTCCCTCGCAGTAGCAGACTTGAAGGATTCTTCAGAGTTTTGGGTTCTTGGCTTGGCTAGATTTCAATTGAGCGTCTAATTTCTTTGATAATTTACTCTCAGCACTGTCTTGCGAGCAAGCATCTTGACTCTTCTTTTCTTAGGCTGAGGAGGGGTTGAAGATGAGGTGAATGGTGGAGGTGTGCCGGGGTTGTCAGAAGGGTTAGTCATTGCTATGCTTGGTTTTGAAAAAGAGAGGTAGATTTAAATTTGGAGGATGAGAGAATATGGAGAGTATTTCTACGGCTTGAAAGTTATGGAGTGAAAACAGAGATGATGATGGTCAATTTAAAGGGGAGTAATTAATGGGTAACGGTAGGAATTTAAGACTTTTAGAACTCTAATCAAACTGAAATTCAGTTTTGAAGAGATGGTGGAGTCTTCCCCTAGTATCTAGGTAGTTTAATTAGGTTAGGATTCTTTGAACGGAACTGGTTCACTTATTTTGGATAAGTTCAAAAAGGATTTTGGACTTAGGTAGGACTATGCTCATAATCCAAATATTATTATTTCAAATTATGCAGAGTGTAGAAAACACAACGTGTTATCTTGATGAACCAGGTTCTTTACTGAGAATTCTCTTGTGTAAGTCTAAATTTGCCAAAATAGAGAAAATATCATTAGAGATTAATGAGTCATTTTAACACATGTCACAAGAGTATACTATTGAAAGTATGAGATTGAGCAAAAATTAATCTAGTTATGTAGACAATTTCCAGATTTTCTAACCAAATTTTTTTTTTTCATTTTTTTTTCATATTCCCTTTCTTTTTCTTTCGTTGTGAATTCTGAACTGGTCCTTTTAGGTGATCTTAATCATATCTAATTCTAACATTTTTCTTTGAAAGTGATCTCTACTTAGGGTTTTTGTGAAGATGTCAGCTATTTGCTTGTCAGTAGCACAAAATTCCACAGTGATTAACCATTTTCATTATTATCCCTCAAAAAGTGATACCTAACATCTATGTGCTTAGTTATCTTGTGATGAACGGGGTTCTTGGTCATACTTATTTCACTAGTGTTATCATAAAAAATGGGAATACAACCAACACCAATTCCAAAGTTCATTAGTTGTTGTTTGATCCGCAACAATTGAGCACAACATGAAGCAACAACAACATACTCAGTTTCAGCAGTAGATAAGGCCACTGAATTTTGCTTTTTAGTGGCCCAAGACATAAGACATGAGCCAAGATAGTGTGTCATACCTGAGGTGATCTTTCTATCCACAAGAAAACCTGCATAATCAGCACCAACATATCCCACAAGATTGAAATTACTACATTTTGGATACCAAAGAAAAAGATCATTGGTACCTTTTAGATATCTCAAAATTCTCTTGACAACATTCAAGTGAGACTCCTTTGGATTTGCCTGAATCTTGCATAAAGGCCTACACTGAAAACAATGGCAGGTCTACTAGCAGTAAGATACAACAGTGAGCCAATCATTCCCCTATACAACTTTTGATCGACAGATGAACCAGGTTCATCTATATCCAAATTTGTAGTTGTTGCAATAGGAGTTTCAATTTCTTTGTAATTCCATTTTAAACCTTTTCAGAAACTCTTTTACATACTTCTGTTGATGGATCATAGTTCCATTTGAATTTTGTTTAATTTTTAAGCCTAAAGAAAGTAATCTCACTCATCATGCTCATTTCAAATTCACTCCCCATTAGTTTAGCAAATTCATTACTTAGCTTATCAGTAGTTGCTCCAAATATTATGTCACGCCCTGAGCCTGGGGGCGATATCGGAACCCGGTGCCTCACCTAAATTAGCGTACTGACTTGCGACTAAGGGACTCTAAACATATAATGTCATAATTTGGCCATGGGGCCACATTGCAAGACAATTTGTGAAGCAAAATATAAAACTGAACGGAAACTAGTGCTGACTAAACATCAATATAAATCTGGGCCGACAAGGCCACCATAACTACTACAGTTGACAAACCAACAAAATATACATACAAGGCCTACAAGCCCAACATACTGTACTAATTGACAGGATATGTCTACAAGCCTCTACTGCTAGATGTACTGTGATCAGAACAGGGCCCCGACCTACCCATTACATATATACATATATACACAAGATGTACACAAAACTCTAGACCGGCAATTCCGAAGGATGTGGAGCTTACCGATCAAGATGAACTCGGGCAACACATACTGAGGAGGTCTACCCGTCTGTCTGTCTGAACTTGCACGCATGAAATGCAGCGTCCTCAGAAAAGAGACGTCAGTACAAAATAATGTATCGAATACATAAGGTAATAAAATAACTGAAAGCTGAAATTGAATTGATAATATAATAACTGAAAGTACTGGAAGTCAAAGATGATCCGGAGATATACTTACTTGCTGATACTGACTCAACTCTCTCAATATAGTAAGTAAAATAAATGCCCGGCCCTATAAGGCTCGAAATGTGTAGTTGTTCTACCGTAGTAGGCTCGCTCATAGGCGCTCGGCCACAGTAGGCTCGGTATATAACTTACCATCTGATCAAAGGTTTCCCAATATGGGCCTGCCCACCGATTATATCTCGATGGTGGTGAAAATACTGTAATAATGTATATATATAGACCATATGCTCTCTTAACTGAATAGAAACAAAACTAAACTGAATATGAAGTCCCGATAAGGGAGAATACTGTAACTTATGAGACTAGAAAAATGTACATAAATTCAGGAATATGAACTTCTCTTTATGTCTCATTATCAAACACATGTAGTTACTAGATAATGCCAAAATGAAGGAAAGGTTTAACCTTAATATACCTTATCACAATATTACAAATCACCAAGTTGAACTCGCCTCTTCGCACCTTAATCTACAACAACTATAATAATACTATCATTAAGTTACAAAAGGTACAACTATCCCACAACAAACGACACGCTTATTTTGTATTAAAACAAGCAGCATCTCCCCTATAATCCTTACTTCCTCCAAATTCAAGATAACACCAACAACATAAGAACACAACAACAACAATATAAAAATTATTTTCCAGCCTTATATACACCATAAAATACTACAAAACAGCTCAACACACCCCAATCTCTTCATATAAAAAACGACCACCGCAGTAGTGTCAAACGACCCAAAAATGTTACGACGAATGACCATCCAACCACCCTTAATTTATGTGGTGTTTATACACACACTTCCTCCTCCAATATTCCACAAAACATTAGTAAAACATGCAGCCTAACAACAACACAAAACATTCCACAAAATAGTCTGCTACAAGTGAATAACTCGAACTCACGGCTTCCGATCACCGTCCCGTGAGTTCTTACAAATATAAAATGGCATAATAAGAATTTACAGCAGAAAAAAAATGGATGAAAGATAGAAGTAAACTTACCTTAATTGTTGGATAACTCAGCTCCTATATTGGTTCTTCAAACTCTAGGTTTTACCTCCAATTAGAACTTGAAAGGGAGAGAAAATCAATTAGGATTTGTGGGAGATTTTTGGGAGGATTTTTGCAAAGCTTATGTCTGGTTATTATGCTCTATTTTCAGTCTAATATATGAATAAAATAGGCCTTTAAAATGCCTCTTTGGACGACCCTAAATGGCCCATTTTTAGGCTCTCATTTAAGCAAGTAGGTGACGCACCTACTTGTCACCTAGCAGCCTACGCAATCTCGCAAAAATACCCATATCTCTCTACTCTGATGTTTTATGGTTAGAAAATAGACTCATATATATTCAATTTTATGGGTGGAACACCCCATAAATCTAAGTATATTGGGAGAAAATCGCAGTTACATTTGACCCAAATTTTCAGTAAACTTATGAATGTAACTTGTGATGACTTTCATCGACTTTTGTTCTACAACTCGCTTGACTTCAAAACATAACACACGACTATCATACGAATAATATAAATCATAACATAATCTCCTTATCATGTTAATCACCCTAGTCTCACCCCAAAAGTACATGTTATAATATTCCCAACTTGTCGACTTTCGACGAAACATTATTTTCTTCAATTCCTTTAGCTTCTGAACCTTAAAACCCTATTTGTACTTGTTATTCATGATCTTCAATATTTTTAACCTCCTAGGTAACATGATTAACTTACTTTATATGCTTTCAAATATTATCTCATTTTTTGTCCTACATTAGTTTGCTTACGACGCACTTTTACGTACGAAAATATAGGGTGTAACAGAATATATCATCAACATATATCTGAACTTCCAAGAGATCTTTACCATCTTATTTCAATAATAAACTATTTTCAATTTTAACTCTCCTATAGTCATGCTCAAGCAAAATTTTTGATAATCTTTCATACCATGCTCTTAGAGCCTGCTTGAGTCCATAAAGTGCTTTGTCAAGTTTGTACACATGATCAGGATTCTCCTTGCTTTTAAACCTCGGAGGTTGCTTGACAAATACTTCTTCCTTTAGATAGACATTGAGAAAGGCACTCTTGACATCCATCTGGTGAAGGGTGAATTCTATGTAAGCAACAAAGGCTATGAGAGTCTTATTGCTTCCAACCTTGCAACTGGAGCAAGGATTTCATCATAGTCTATGCCCTCCTCCTGACTATATCCTTGAACCACCAATCTTGCCTTGTTCCTTGTAACACTTCCATCTTCATCAAGTTTGTTTCTGAAGACCCATTTTGTGCCAATTACAGATCTGTCCAAGGGTCTTGGTACCAAATGCCAAACTTGACTCCTTTCAAATTGGTTGAGTTCATCTTGCATTGCATTCCCAGTCCGCATCCTGCAAAGCCCAGCAAAATTTTTAGGTTCAATAAGAGATAAGAAAGCATCAAAAACACAAAAATTCTTAATGAAGATCTGGTTTTGATTCAAGAGGTTGGATCAGTAATTATGTTCTCAATGGGATGAAAACTTTAATACTTGTAAGGTCTCACAACAAACTAGTTTCCCCTTGATGTTCCTTAAGTGTTTTGTTGTTGTGGAACAGGTTCATGGACAGGTTCCATTGAGGTTTGGGGATCATTCTTCTTTGTTATATTCCCCCTGTCATTTTGCACTGGGTGGAAGAACCTGTTCCATCACCTGTTCCTTCTCCCAGTGAAGCTTTAGTCTGGGTTGTTTTTCATTAAGTTTCTTACCAGCCCAATTGCTTCATTATCATGTTCCTCTCTTTCAGAAAGAATGTTAGATTCATTAAAAACTACATGGGCACTTTCTTCAACACACATAGTTCATTTGTTATAGACTTTATAATCTTTGCTATGTGAAGAATATCCCAAGAATACTCCCTCATCACTTTTGGGATCAAACTTGCCTAGGGAATCTTTACCATTGTTGTGCACAAAGCACTTGCATCCAAATACCCTAAGATTGGATATATTTGGTTTTCTCTCTTTAAGTAACTCATAGGGAGTATTCTCAACAAGATGTATAGTCATGCACCTATTTATGATGTAGCATGCAGTATTTACAGCTTCTGTCCAGAAGCTATGGGGAAATTTACTAGAGAGAAACATAGTCCTAGCCATATCTTCAAGTGTCCTATTCTTTCTTTCAACTGCTCCATTTTGTTGTGGAGTCATAGGAGCAGAAAAATTATGATTTATGCCATGCTCATCACAAAATTTAGCAAATTTGGAATTTTTAAATTCAATGCCATGATCAGACCTAATTGATGCAAACTGATTACTTAGTTGTTTCTGAGTTTTTCTAACAAAAGAAGTGAACGTGTCAAATGCTTCATCTTTAGATGTTAAAAATAATGTCCAAGTAAACCTAGAGTAATCATCAATAAGCGCTATCACATATCTTTACCACCTCTTCTTAATGTTCTCATTGGACCACAGAGATCCATATGGACCAGTTCCACCGTTCTGGTGTGTCACGACCCAAAATTCAAACATGATCGTGATGGCTCCTATCGTGTTACTAGGCAAGCCTATTTCAAAAATTACTACTAAATCCATTATATGAAATTAATAATACAATATCAACATTTAAATTTCTCATAAACTAAATCGATTCTAAATATAATTAAAAAAAATACGGAAGCTAGCCCCAAACATCGGGGTGTCACTAAGTCACGAGCGTCTAAAATATGAACTAAAATATAGTATTGTCTAAAAGAATAAATGGTAGAAGGAGTGACAAGGTACTGCGGACGCTGGCAGCTACCGTGCAATCTCCACATATCGGCCTGAGATCAACGATCGCCGCGCTCCAACTCACCTGGATCTGCACATAAAGTGCAGGGTGTAGTATGAGTACAACCGACTCATTAGTAACAGAAATAACTAAGAAACTGAGTAGTAGTGACAAGCTAAGAAAAATAGCCCAATTATTTATTTCTTCACAATTTATCAATAACATGAGTAAACAAGTAAATTCCTATAACTTAGTAAATGCTACAGAGAAATTTAACAGATAATACAGCAACAACAAAAGTGAATACGACCTCACAACAGTGTCACTCAAGTACTCATCACTCACACTCAGCACTCAAGAATTTGCTCTAAACACGGGCAACTCACATGCTACCATATCAATACTTGGATCCGCACGGACAGCTCACGTGCTACGCAGATAGCTCACGCGCTACAATATCAATTACCTGTATTTGCATGGAAAGCTCACGTTCTACGCGGACAGCTCACGCGCTATGGTATTAGTATCCTCACATCCAGGCCCTCGGCCTCACTCATTCATGTACCTCTCCAACCTCACAATTCACAACAAATAGGGAGGCACAACCCACATCAAGTATGACAGCATATCAGCAAAATTATAGAGATTGAGGTAAACATGACCATAATTTCTACGACTGATTACAAACAATGGGAGCATGAATAAAGCCTAAACAGGATCTCTAACATGAAGGCAAACAAGTTCAACAACAAGTAAACACATAACCACAGATAATAGCCATTAAGCCTCACAACCTCACGGGATGGACCAAGTCTCAATCCCTCGCGGTGCACACCTACACGCCCATCACCTAGCATGGGTATCACCTCCAAACAATCACATGATATCAAATTCCCCGGGTTTATACCCTCAAAGCTAGAGTTAAAATTGTTACTTACCTCGGCAGCGTAAAAATCCTACTCCGATATGTCGTCGTCTCGGAACTCGGTCTCCAAAAGCTCCGAATCTAACCATAATCATATTAATACCATCAACACAGGCTAACAAATCGAATTCCACAATAAAACTATAAAATAGGCCAAAAATCCGAAATTGGCCAAAATCCGGCCCTCGGGACCACATCTCAAAATCAGTCAACAATGGATGAATCAAAACCCTCGTCCTCTCCCGAGTCTAACCATATAAAATTTATCAAAATCGGACTCCATTTGGTCCCTCAAATCCTCACTTAAAACTCTCAAAAACTCATGCCCTAACTCCCTCAATTTCACCCTAAACCTCTACTAATTTCATGTCTAATCAATATAAAAACATCATAAACGCGTGTAATTAATCCCAAACAACTTACCTCAGTGATGTCTCTTGATTCTCCCTTGAAAAACACTGCCCTAGCTCAAACCCCGTTCAACAATGGTGGAAAAAGGGTAAAATTTCACGAAGGGTTTCTTATATAGGTTCTGCCCTGGGGTTTCGCACCTGCGACCCTCTTCCTCGCACCTGCGGTCCTAGGTGCACACCTGCGGAAACTCACTTAAAGGCTCAACCTCGCACCTGCAGCTGCCCCTTCGCACCTATGGCCTCGCAGGTGACCAACCTTCCGCACCTGCATTAACTGTCCAGGCCTATACTTCCGCTTCTGCGATGCTTACTCCGCACCTGCGATCATCGCACCTGCGGCTCCCCATCCGCAGGTGCGGCCACACCAGTAGCCTTACATCGTCGAATGGATCTGTAGTCTGCTCAAAACTCGGTAGCACGGGGAAATCCGCTTGGGTGAAAAAGGCGGGTAAATCTAGTTCAATCGGTAAATCCATCTCAGGAGACCGATCCTTGTTTACCAACCACACATTGTCTAACCAAGTCCAATTGTCTCTCGATACGTTCCTCAAAAAATCCGATTCGGGCGGACCAGCAGCTTCCAGTTGTATTTCCCAAATTCCAACCTTCTCGTTAGCCATCTGAAATCATCCTGAGCCCTCGGGACATTAACCAACAATTCAAACAAGTCATATCTCACTACCAGGACTTAGTCTAACCCTCAGAACACCCAAAACAACACCAAAACACTAAATCAACCTCGAATTCAAGCCTAAGAACTTCTAAACTTCAAACATTCGCCAACGACGCCGAAACCTATCAAACCACGTCCGAATGACCTCAAATTCTGCACACACGTCACAATTGACACTATGACCCTACTCCAACTTCCGGAATTTCATTCCGACCCCGATACCTAATTTTCCACTGTCGACCAAAATCGCCAAATTTTTAACTTTCGCTAATTCAAGCCTAATTCTACCACGGACCTCCAAATTACATTTCGGACACACTCCTAAGACTAAAATCATCCAACAAAACTAATCGAATCATAAAAATCCAAATCCAAATTTATTTACAAATAAATCAAGTTTCGGTTGATTTTTCTAACTTAGCTCTATAACTATGAAACTAAATGATCATTTCACTCAGAAACTACTTCGAACCCAAACTTACCAACTCGATACAACTTAACACAGCTGAACAACACATAAATAAACACAGATGGGGAAATGGGGCTATAACTCTCAAAACGAACGACCGGGTCGTTACATGGTGGTACTTACCACTTTCTTGCATTTAAAAGAGGATCTTACATGATTCCCCCTTGCACAAGTCTCACAAACTTTGTATTCCTTGAACTTGATGTTAGGCAGTCCTATCACCAAGTCCTTAGAGACTAATTTGTTGAGTTGACTCAGACTTGCATGACCAAGTCTCTTGTGCCAAAGGAGGGGATCATTGTCCAACACACTTTAGCAAGTGAGTTCGTTTTTTGAAAGTGTGGACAGATCTACAATATATATATTGTTCAGTCTTTTTCCCTGTTAAACAATTTTTTCGGTAGTAAAATTTATCACAAAACAATTAATAGAGGTGAATACTACCAGGTTACCTCTATCACAGAGTTGTGATACACTAACTAGACTGTATTTTAAGCCGTCTATCAAGTAGACATTCTCATAGAGTGAGAGTCAGTCTTACCTACCTTACCAACCCCAATGATCTTACCTTTCTTTCCATTTCCAAAGGAGACATTACCTCATTTTAGGTTCTCAAGTGAAAGGAACTGGTTCTTGCTTCGTGTCATGTGCTTTGAGCAGCCATTATCCATGTACCATATTTGGTTGCTCCCCTTCACTTGGACCTGCAAAAGGAAATCAGGGGTTAGTTATAGGTCCTCTAACTGTTGCGACAACTTCAAGTTAACTCTAACTTGAATATTCTGAATACCTATTACAATTGCCTCTAGATAAAGTTGAAAGGTACAATATGAAAACACCTACTACAATTGAACTAGAATAAAATATAGACACTTGGAATTGGTTCTTCTATCTGGTTCATGTAGCTTCAGGTTTGCACACTTGAATCACATACGAATTGCTTGAAAAATGCCTTGTTATTTACTCTCAATTCATGTTTAACTTCTGCTATTGTGCATACCTGTAAAGTGACATTCTGCAATATATAGAGTTAGTAGAATAGAAAACAACTAGAGTTATAATGCTACTCTTCCTTGGGGGAAGAGCTCTAGTTGATCTCAACTCCTAACTCTTTACTTATCTTGGATAATGTTCTCTTTGAGTAAGGATTCTTCTCCTTATCAATTATGCAACATTTTTTATCAAGAGATATCAATTATGCCAAGTTAAGTTTATTTCCTTCACGTGCATCCACATGCTCGAATCTGCCCGTGTCTATATACACAAGGGATGGACCTGGTTCATGCTTGAGCTTCCTTTGTCAATATTCAAAATTATTCTTCACTTGGGCCAACAACTTTTAAATCAAATAACCATAAAATTCGGTGTAACAAAAAACAGAATATAAGGGGAAAAGAAGAGAGAAACTAAAGGAAAAATTTAAAAATAAAAAGCTACTTGGAAAAGAAATATACTTGGAATTTCTTGGAAGATGAAGAAAATTTTTTGGAGAAAGTGGGGGTTGGGGTATGTTTATACATAGCGCATATAGATGCGTTATGCAGTCAATTATTATGGCTGTAAATACAGAGTATAGCGCAATATTACATGCGCTATACCTTAACAGGGTAACCAGCGTTTAAGGTATAACGCATGTTTTAGATACGTTATACATAATATGGTCTTCAATAGAGACATAAATATGGGCTTCGTCCATTGGGTCAGCCCAGTCCGACCGGTGATTTAGTAGGGTCTAGAATTTTTTGAAGCACATTTAAAAATGATGCTTTGAACCCGACCCGAGTAAGCCTGTGGCCTCTGAGGCTTGATTGAAACTGGGTTGGGCCGGCCTGTGGGCCTAACAAAAATATTTATTTGAAATATATAAAATATAAAAATATAGCGCCTCCAGCGATGGAAAGTCAGAATTAGATCTTTACTTAGAGGAACCAAAACTTGATCTTGAGAAGTTTCAAGAGATGGACGTTGTCATGATTGAAGGACCATTCTAGAAAATATCCCGATCTTTCAGTGATGACGCATGATGTACTAAGTATTCCTATTACCACAGCTTCAGAATAAGCATTTAGCATTGGCGGGCGTGTTCTTACAAAGTATAGAAGTTGCATCCATTGTGAAAATGTCCAAACACTTGTTACTACTCGAAATTGGTTGCACGACCTTTTCCAAACTCAAACTGGTAATATTTTTTTATGTGAATTTGATTATTGTTACTTTTTAAAATTTAGTTATTCTTAATATTTAACTAATTAATATTGTATATGAATTGTAGATGTAAATGAAAGTGAAGGTGTTAAAAAAAGGCAACTACATCGACAGCCCTTTAAAGTTATCCACATTTTTCACTTTGACACTCTATCTTAAGTCGGTTACATTTGAAAACTTTAACTAGGCTTTTACTCTGTAATTTAGGCACAATTTGATAGACAGCCAAGCACAACAGATGCGTGTAGTTTACACGCCAGAGTGGCGAATAAGATGGAGACACGTGGCTTTAACTTAAATAAATTATTTTTAAAAAAAAATAATAAAAAAAAATAAAAACAAAAACCCCCACCCTACTCTAATCATCTACTCCAACAACCCCCTCATTCGGTTATCTTCCGGCGACCCCGTCTTCCACCCTCTTTAGCAAAAATCTGAAATTTATAAATTACAACCTCCACAAAAAGATTACACCTGCAGAGATTCATTTAACGTTTCACTTTTCCTTTAGATTACACAAATCCTGAAACTTGTTCAGATGATTCTATAATCTAAATCATTTTAGACTTTAATTTACGGCAATTTCAGCTTCATAATTCCTACTTCACCTCATTTTAGCAAAATCATCTTCCCCTCTTAAAATTAAAATGAAGAAGCTCAAGACCTATTATCAACGCCTTAAACACCCAACAACATTGGAGCAAAAATGAGATCTTCCCATTAGTTGTAGGTTCCATTGTTTCCCTTTCCTCTTGTTCCTCACAACCCTAACTTCACCAGATGATACTCCTTTATTACCCTTTTACCGCAACTACTCTTCTTATTCGTATGCCGTAATCGTCTTCGTCGAATCAAAGCTTAAGCCTTTACCCATCTCCACCGTCCCTCTGTCTTCGCGTTCCACTACATCAGATCAGCGTCGTTTTAGCCTCTTTGATATCACAATTGACTCGGTATTAAATTGCTTGGTTTTGTATTATTTAACTAAAATCGAATGAATCTTTGATATTTTAGAGTTTAGTTCCTAAGCTTTTGCTTCTATGAAAAACAAGTGATCATGTTGTCCCCTATGAAGATTTAAATTTGGTTTAGTTTATACTAAACTGAAAATAAGAATTTTCCCCATTAAAATGGTTGCGGTGAATACGGTGATGGTGGTGGTAGTGGCTTGAGGTATCAGAGGACGAACAAGAGAAATAGATGTTTTAAAAAGGAATGTCTTTTTTTTCTTTACGTGTACTTCGGGCCTACATCAATGATATTATATATGCAGTCACGCTCTTAAAAGATGTATAAATTACGCGCAATGATATGTCATCTCTAGGTGTCTAAATGACACAGTAAAAGCCCGATTAAAGTGTTCCAATGGAACAAAGTTAAGATAGAGTGTTAAAGTGAAAAGTGTGGACAACTTTAAGGGGCTGTCGATGTATTTTTCCTTAAGAAAATCTCCTTGTCACAAGCGGATTCAAATGTGTTTGACAAAGATGATGTGTTGGATATCCCATAAGCGTTATGGACGTTCTCTTGAATATATATATATATTTTTGAGTATTGACTTTTAGTGAAGAAATATAATCTTGTCTTTTACTTTTTTAGTGTTTATTGTGATATATTGGAACATGATAAAAGTTATTAAGTTTTGCAAAAAATTTCAAATAAGATATTTTTTAACTTTTTAAATAATTATCTTTTTTTTAGGCCAGAACTTAAGAAAAAAATAAATTTATATTTTAAAAAATGATAGGCCGACCCGTGGGGGCCCGCGACCCACATGGGCTGGGGTAGGCTGACCATCATAAGGACCATCAGAATGTTGGGCTAGCCCAGCCCAATCCATCAATTGCTGAAGCCCACGTGGGTAGTGTTGGGCTAACCCGCGGCCCATATATTGACAGCTTTGGTCCTTAACACTTTTTTTCACCTATTTTTGTTTCTTGAGTCAAAATTTACAATATTTTGATTTTGGATCACTTTTCTTATAGATTCATTATACGTGCCAATCAGTGCAGGACATATGTCCTAACTCAAGGAAAAAAAGAATTACTTAAGTCACATCCCAATGGACAACATTACAAAAACATAAAAGAATACATCTTGCCAACCCCCATCACACTACCATCGGCCCTTCCATCATAATCACTTTTCTCCCCTCCTTCAATCTATCTCTCCACACCTTTTGATGTATAAAAGATTGTTCGTGAAATTGAAGTGCGTCAGAGGAATTTGCCTACAAATTGAGAGCTTAACTATAGATTAACCCTAAAATGTAGCATGAAAGCTAATTTGGGGATAAAGTAAGTGCAAAAATTATGGATGAGATAAAAATACAAATGGATGAAAAGAGTAGAGTAATGAATAAATGTTACGAAAGGACTAAAATAGATCAACGGAAGATTAAGTAATATTGTTGCACTCAAGGCTTTCAATATGATGGTCAAACAGTCAATGAAATGAAAATTATTGAAAACTAAGATATCAATTTTAGCATGGACAAAAAGAATCGGGTCGTTTGGTTCGAAAATAACTTTTACATGGATTAGTAATGTAAAGATTAATAATATAGGGATAAATAATACACAGATTAATAGTGTAAAGACTATTTTTTGTTGTGTGTTTTGTATTGCACTAAAACTGGATATACCAAATATCATTAAAAAACTATGACTTTACAATTATATCCTTGGATAATTTGCTTTCATAGGCTTTTAGAAAAAAGACAAGGATAAATTTGTCCTTTTGATGTTTATCTTATGCATGAATTAGTTATTTTATGTCAATCGTGATATAAGATATACCAAAATTGATGTATAACTTTATACAAGCATTAACTACATATGGATATTGTAATAATGCACTTTAGTTTTTAATATCAGTATCTTTATTAGCAAAAAATAAATAGAAAATATATACCAAACATGGAATAATATTTACAACTCCTTTATACTATGATTATTTCTTCTTACATACCACATGAATCATAAGTGATTTATTTTTTTCTGTTATGTCTTTATACACAAGAGTCCGGAACTAAAGTGTTATTTTTTGGATTCAAAGCACAAAACTAGGTTAAAAAAAAATTGGTGATCATTTTATGTATTGCGCATGAAATATATGTATTATACTTGTTAATTGAATGACCCACAATAATTGGTGGATATAGCACATGTTAATTGCGCTATATGTATAGCGCATCTAATAAATGCTCTATACCCTCCAATTATTGTAAACCCTCGCACAAATTTTTTGCTTATTTAAGGAGCTTCATTCTTTCTTCAAAAATTCATTCCAAAAAATTTATTCTTTTGCACTTTTTATTTTCCTTACTCATTCCGAAATATTTTTTACTTAACTTTTTCTACATTTTTTCATGATGTCTGAAGAACGAAAAATTGGGGTTGCATTATATTGGAGGGGAGGGGGTGAGATTGTCTTGGGGAATAACTCAATACACTATAGTTGTTCTCCACAGTCTATTGTTAAGTTGCCACTCACGTTGGAGTACGATGGATTGATATCGTTACTACGTAAAAGAATGAGTGTATATTAATGTAATAGGGAGATTTCCATGTTCTCTTACTCCGCAAAAGTTTGCTTGTTATGCTGAGTTTAACATCTATGGCGATGAAACTCTGAAATTTTTTTTGAGGACTCCGAATGAACACCAAGAACTTCTTGTGATAAAAATGCTGGAAATGTACGTCAGGTCTAAAGACGTCCGCAACATTGAGGTTTCGCAAAATAGGGATCACCCTCAATCTGGTGGTGTTATTGGAGCAGTTTTATCCGAACAAGTTCCATTTGAAAGAATCTGGCCAGATCTAAACTTATCTCTACGGACGAATGAGGAACGAGGACATAATTTCTCCATAAGTTTACATAATTCACATGTGGAGTGGTAAATTTCAATTTTTGTTTTCTTAGTTTAGTTTTTTTATGTTTATCATATTCGTACTAACACTCATATATTCCAAAGGGGTTCCGTCCAGATATGCGTTATACATGTAGTTTTCTTAGTTTAGTTTTTTTATGTATCATATTCGTACTAACACTCATATATTCCAAAGGGGTTCCGTCCAGATATGCGTTATACATGTAGTTTTCTTAGTTTAGTTTTTTTATGTATCATATTCGTACTAACACTCATATATTCCAAAGGGGTTCCGTCCAGATATGCGTTATACATGTACTTTGACCGCCTTTTAAAAATCAAATATAGCGCATATATTTCACACGGTATACTTTAACAGACAAATATTCCATTAAAGTATAGCGCATGAAATACATGTATACGCATAAAATGGTCGCCAATTGTTTTTTCACATATTTTTATGCTTCGAGTCGAAAGAAAACAATGCAATATTACATATTCATGTCAATCATTGTCACTACCATGAGTCCATCACTCAAATTTCCGTCCTTCACTCGGGACAAGTAAATTACTATCACACAGCTAACATTGCCAATGAGTGTGGGCGAGAGGGTCATGTCGTCCCCTTTGGCTAGACTTTTCATTTGAGATCCCAAAATTCACACTAGAAAAGTAAATACCCAGCTCGAGTGTGTACCAAGTTAAGAGTTAAATTTACAAAAGCAAAAAAATTGAAGTCTTTGGTGGACATACTTAAGTGGACTTCCATGATTGGAATAATTCTTGGAATCTTCACGCAAAAGCCGGCGGCTTTTGCTAAAATCGCTGAAGTTCTAGGTTCCTACTTCTAATCTTGACTAAAGGATAAGTAATATTCACTCTCTCTTGGCTTCCTGAGGGAAGTACTTGTTTCACTCTCTGCATCAATTGACTGAAAAAATGAAGAGTATTCTACGCTTTGCAAAGTTGATAGTATTTGTGTTATTGGGTAGTATGTATGTTGCTTCAGCTCATAGTGGGGAGCAGCCTTTATCAAACGTAGCAATACATAGAGCTACTCTTGCACTTCAGGATTCAGTCACCATTAAAGCTTATCCATTTATTCTTGGTGTCAAGGTACCTATAATACCTTGTGGATTTTTGTTTTATTTGTAATCCTTTGTCTTCATCCTCTCAGGTAATTTTTTTTTTTTCTTTTTGTGGTGGGAGTCTTTGGGTAGGGACTAGGGAGGATGAAGCTTTTAAGATGGATATTAGGGTGAAATTGAAACATTTATCTAATCCATTAATTGGTTTTAACCTGTAAGCATTCTCTTAGCTTTTATTGTACAATCTTGTAGTCTTAGCTCGCCACTGGCTTCTTGATGTTTTCGACTCGCCGCATTTAGGGACTTTTTTTTGCTTATAATTAGTCTTGTATCATTCTTGATATAGGCGGAACCAATGTTTCAAGCTTATGGGTTCGAGATTCTAATTGTTTGAAGTTAGGGTTCTAACTAATAATTTGTACTATTATTCAATAGATTTTTAAGACAAATACAGGGTTCGAACCAAAGTTACTGGGTTTGGCCGAACCCGCTTCCGGCACTCTAGCTCCACCCCTACTTCTAGACAGTAGGCGAGCTAAAGGGAGCAACCCCATTGTTGGAAAACTGTACTGAACAAATAGGGTAAAAACAACTTTTTTGGGGTTATATATGAACTGTTGAATCCCCTAGATAAGAAAATAATCTAGTATAGTGGTAAAGGAGGTTCAAATATTGTCTTAGATCACAAGTTCAAATCATAGGAGTGATATTCTAGTATTATTTTTGTATCCTCTTGTATGAATTTCTGTCTCCGCTGCTGATTCTGGAGGTGTTTGGATACTCTTTGTAAGCTATGATATATTCGTTAACATGACAGGGTGGCGACACAGAATGGGTAACGGTGGATATTGAGCACCCCAAGCCATCTCATGATCACTGGGTTGGAGTTTTCTCTCCAGCAAAATTCAAGTATGTTCATTTTTGTATTATCTCTATCTTTCCTAAATGCCTTCAGTGGTTTTAAGCTGTAGCATCCTTATGGTTAGTGAAGTTCATCTTTGAACAGCTTATGGCAGACAAGTCTTGTTAAATTTGCTGCTTGATAATAGATCTTCCGATAATGAGTTGATGTGGTCCTTTTGCATCTCAGTGGATCCACATGTTATTTTGAAAACGATCCCAGAGAACAGGCTCCATATATTTGTACAGCACCAATTAAGGTTAGTATAGTTTAAGCATATTTTTAAGAACTGAAAGCAATTAGGAGATGTGTTTGCATTTTCTAACCAAATATAATGTGTTTTCCGCAGTACAACTTTGCAAATTTCTCCAATTCTGGTTACGTGAAAATAGGGAAATCTTCTCTGAAGTTCCAATTAATCAATCAGCGGGCAGATTTCTCCTTTGCATTGTTTGCCGGCGGGTTGTCAAATGTCTGTAAATCAACTGACCTCTATGCTTCATTTTCTCTTCCTTTTTCCTTTTTGCCCCCACCCCAAATTGCTTTACACTTTAGGTTTATAGAAGTTGCATGAAAAAATAACATTAGGATTCACTTTTTTGGCTTACATTTAAAGGCTTCCATTGCTCATCTTAATGTTCTTATCATATAGTATTTGATTTGATATATCTGTTGAAAGATATGTGAACAGAATAAAACCTCCATACAACTCAGCATTCAAATTCCAAAATACACATCATCCGGCAAGTGCTGCATACCAGTGTAGATGATATTTTGATCCGTCACAAGACTACAAACAAAATAGCTGCTCAAATGCTTGCTAGTTTTAGTATTTTTGTCAAGTTAACTAAATATATGCTATTTGTTGCAGCCAAAGCTGGTGGCAATTTCAAATTCCATATCATTTGCAAATCCTAAAGCACCACTTTATCCACGGCTTGCTTTGGGGAAGTCATGGAATGAAGTAAGTTGGTGCTAATCCTAGTTTACTTCTCTACTATAGAGGAAGGAACATCATCCTCGCCCTATTGTGCTATTCCATCATTTTGCTCGATAAGTACACTAGCTATGTCTGTGTGATGTAAATCTTCATGTTTTCTTGTATGTGATGTATATCTTCATGTTTTATTCTGTTTCCATAGATGACATTGACCTGGACAAGTGGCTATGATATAGACGAAGCTGTTCCTTTCATTGAGTGGGGTCGGAAGGGTGATCCTCAACATCGCTCGCCAGCAGGAACATTGACATTTGATAGAAACACCATGTGTGGTATGTTACAATTTTAATGACAACATTCCTCATGTAGCGTCGTATAAATCTTGGGAAGTGAAATTGATCAATTTACCAATCACACACTTTAAGATTCACCATGTTTATTGCTAATTTTAGGAAGCAGTGACGCTAAAATTGGTTGTCTTCATTTATGCTTCCAAATGTATTTCCTAGAGGGTAAAGCAAGTTATTGAGAACTTAAAAACATGATGTTTGTTAAAGAAATGGACCTTGGGCCCAACTCAACCCTTTGTTTCTTTATCATTAGGACCAAGGTTCATTTCTTTATCAATGATCAAGAGGTATGTGATGAAGAACACCAAATGGTAATAATCAATCTCACACATTTCTCTTTTTCTGGGAGCAACAGTGTGGCTTCATTCGACCTGACCAGCCTTTTTATTTTTAAGTTATTCTTCAACCATAAGAAAATGAGGGAAAGAAAATTAGTATCGTACCTACAAATTGTTTAAGGAAGACAACCATGGTTAGCGCTCAGGTGCTTCGTTCTGTAATAATCATTGCAAACTCTTAACTGAGATAAAAGTGAGTTGCGCTACTTTTGGCCTGCAGCTTCTGTTGTAGACATTTTTAAGCATGCACAAAAAATTACACAGTTTCTTTTTTATCAAACTAACACTTTTCAAGTTTGAATATTATGATTTGTGCATATGCTTTTCCAGTTTCTAACACTAAAACTAGCATAGAGCTCTGTCCCCTATTATTCTTAAGCGACTGGTGCTGCATGCGGTTATGGTGGTCACTGTATAAGACAGATTATTGGAGTCTAGTCCATCTTCTGTAAAGGGTGTTAGTAGAGGTCGTCAATGAATGTTGGGCGCTAAAATTTCTCTGTAGACGCTCCCAAGGGTTGAGAAATTATGATATTTAAGCTTAATTGAGGCAAAGAACCAATTCCGGCAATCATTGAATAAACTCTAAATTCCAGTTTAACCAACTGTTTCATTTAATCTGTGCTCCATTGTTAGCAAACCAGTGAGATATATCAGCCTGTGAGTAATACTTATCTCATGTGCACTTTCAGGTTCGCCTGCTCGTACAGTTGGTTGGCGTGATCCAGGGTTCATACACACTAGCTTCATGAAGGATTTGTGGCCAAACAACTTGTAAGTTTGTTGTACAATTTGTGTTGCCTCAGGACTAGAACTTTGACTTGGGACAATGTTCATGTATATTTCTGTTGGATTAAACAACAAACTTGTCAGGTACACATACAAGATGGGTCACATATTATCAAATGGTTCCTATGTTTGGAGTAAGATGTATTCCTTTAGATCATCCCCATATCCGGGACAGAACTCGTTGCAACGGGTTATAATTTTTGGAGACATGGGAAAGGTAACATCAAGTACTAATACTGTAAAATTAGAGAATCCGTCTCTCTTCCATTCTTCACTTCTTGGATATAGTGCCAAAAATAGATAAGAGTTACAAGGTTCCATAATCAGTTTCTTTAACTCAACTAAGGATTGTACGAAGGTATAGGCTAACATCCCATTTCAGTACGATACAGCAGAGACAGTTTCTCTGGAATTTCAAGTTGGACAAAGTGAAATATGAAATACGTGAAGTTTTCTGAAAGGAAAAAAGCATTGCTTTTTGTAGAAAATGAATTTCCAAATGAATTTGAAATCAGAGGAACTTGTGATGAGATTGTTGAACATTCTTACTTACCATAGCAGAGTAAATCATTCACGATGTACCAAAAGGTCATTTAAATTGTTATAGTGGGAGCACTAGTTTTATGTCCATTGAATTACATTTCCTACTCTGAATATGATAATTCACCTACATTCTGATGTTAGCAAAGGAGTTCAAATATGGGTCCTATATGACAGCTTGATTCAGCAGATTCATGTGATTAATGTGAGACAAGTCTTATAGGCATTGATTTAAGCCTCATATTACCAGGTTATTACTAAATTCGTTTTCTGGAGCAGTGTAGTAATTGCATATAGTTAGAGTTATTAAGACGTATTTGAGTAACTTGAGCAACAAAATTTTCATTTACTGTCATATCATATATATTGAGTTCAAACTATCATTCGTGATCATATTTCCTTTCTTTAGAATGTGTATGAGCTGATAAACTTCAAGTTCTGAGCTTGTGCCACCACTAATCTTATGACAATGCAAGGCCACTCCATGTGGCATCAGTATTTACTTTTAAATCGTTGTTAATTGATATAATTGATATGATGGCCAACGGTTAAGCTTGTTTTCTCTCCTTTGCTGAGCACTTACATCCAGTTTGGAATTGTTTGCTAGTAGGATTACCTGTCACTGATTTAATCTGGATGTTGTGGTAATCTCTTTCAATTCCCCTTTTGCTTACCGTGAGGTCAGGCCCTTCTAGAGTACCCTTTGCATTTTATAAAAGTCCTGGGAACTAGAAATCACTAACCATTGACTAACTTGAAGAATGTGTTTCATTGAATGGTTGCTTCCTGCGGATTATTTTGTAGTTGTTCATTTTGAGCAGAAGACGTGCTTTACAGAATCTTGTGCTTTCATCTTCCTTGAACCAAGTTTTTGTTCAATATGAAAATCAGAAACGAGTTGTATGGTGATTTTCAGGCAGAGCGTGATGGTTCAAATGAGTATAGTAATTATCAACCAGGCTCACTCAATACAACGGACCAACTCATCAAGGATCTTAAAAACATTGACATAGTTTTTCATATAGGAGACATTACGTATGCTAATGGATATATATCACAATGGGACCAATTTACTGCACAAGTGGAACCTATTGCATCAACTGTACCCTATATGATTGCAAGGTTCGTGTCGTCAACAATATTGTGTGTTATTAAGCTTCACCCATTACTTTTCATTTATTTCTTTTTCTTTGAAATATGAACTCCTTGCAGTGGTAATCATGAGCGTGATTGCCCTGGAACTGGCTCCTTCTATGAGGGTAATGATTCTGGTGGAGAATGTGGAGTGCTAGCTCAAACCATGTTTTATGTTCCCGCGGATAATAGAGCTAAGTTTTGGTAATAAACTATTCTCTTTCATTCATTATATTTGACATGAAAGTCTGGGAAATCAGTTGTTTAGAGTCCTCCTCTCCCTCTCCCCACAACACACACACACACACACATACCAAAAACAAACAAAAAAATCAGGTTCTGCTGTGACAAGTAAAAGGAATTTTTGTGCTTAAAAATTGTGGGTAACTTTTATTAATTGACAAAAAAGGACTTGAAAGATTGTTTAAGTGCTTTTACTGAAGAGTAGCTTGTATCTATGCAAGTTTTTCCAATTGAAGATCTTAGTTGGTTTTAATTTGTCCAGTCTCCATAGTGAATGAAGATGAGTTCATTGTTTTTTTTCTTTTTTTCTGTTGATATTTTTCACTTTTGACAGTTTAGAAATACTTTAGAAGTTATGGAAAAGAAAAAAAAAGCTTTAGAAGTTATAGACAAAGATGTTGAAGCTTGACCCTTAAAAAATAAATCAAGATATTCAATTTGGGATGTGGAAGCCAGAGATGAGCAAGTTACATTCGTAAAGACAGCTTACTTGCAACATATCTGTTGAAAGCACCTGAATCATTTAATTTAGAATACTCTCTTCCGTCAACTTCTGACATTTTGCTATGACTTATATATCCTAACTGTAGGTATTCAACAGATTATGGCATGTTTCACTTTTGCATAGCAGATAGCGAGCATGATTGGAGAGAGGAATCTGAGCAATATAAATTTATTGAACATTGTCTTGCATCAGTAGACAGACAGAAGCAGCCTTGGCTGATTTTTTCTGCTCATCGGGTTCTTGGTTACTCTTCTGACAAATGGTATGGCATAGGAGGTTCATTTGAGGAGCCCATGGGAAGAGAAAGCTTGCAGAAGCTTTGGCAGAAATATAAAGTGGATATTGCATTTTATGGTCATGTTCATAACTATGAAAGATCTTGTCCTATTTACCAGGTAAGTATTGCTACTTATTTTTTCCAACTTTGAATCATACAATTTGTTTCTGATGTCAAAGCTTACGTCTGAGTTGTATAGACTCAAAATAAACTTATTGGATAACACTATAATTTGGTTCTCTTTTAGAATACAAAGATGGACAAGTATATCTCCCAGTGCCTCATCTACTATATCAGATAATTAATTTTTAGAAGTGTTCTTGCTATTTCCCTTTCTGGAAAGACGGACATTAAAATGAGACAGCTTGAAAAGAATAGAGGCAAGTACAGTTTATTAGGTTGTTTTGGTTCTCAAGATAGTTTCGTCAGCATTTCAACAGACATTTTAAGGCAAAAACATGAAATGTTTTAGAGAACAACTAGCTGCATGTAATCCATTACCCTTTACTATAACATAAGGCCATTCTCAGTGTTTTAACATTGGACTTTCCTATGATGCAGAACCAATGCGTGAACTCAGAAAGATCACACTATTCTGGTGTTGTCAATGGGACAATCCATGTTGTTGTAGGTGGTGGAGGGAGCCACTTATCAGAATTCAGTCCTGTTAACACCACTTGGAGTCTTTACAAGGATTATGATTGGGGGTTCGTCAAGCTTACAGCCTTTAATCATTCATCGCTTCTTTTTGAATACAAAAAGAGTAGGGATGGTAAAGTCTATGATTCTTTCACCATCTCAAGAGACTATAAAGATGTCCTAGCTTGTGTCCATGATGGTTGTGAGGCAACCACTCTTGCTTCTTGAACCGATCTAAATGTACACTGGCGAAATCATTCTGCTATAAGATTTGTTGTAATTGGTTCCGATACAATAAAAGATGCCATAATGTACATTAGCTTTACTTTTTAGCACCTTCAGATTTTCATTGCAGCTGGAAAAGATGTTATTTGGGAGTTCCTTCTCGTTTCTTCTTTCTTCAGGATGGTCGCCTCACAATCCAAATCCATCCATTTTCACTCCCACCACTTGCTGAATACAGTTTCCCGCGTTGATGTGATGGTTTAACAATGAAACGAATCAGCTACCCTCTATCGCGGATTAGACGCATCGAAGAGCGGAGGGGAGGAGGGAGGAGGAGACGGGCGTCAAAGAGAGTATCGGAGCTGTTCATAACGAACAATATTCATTCCAAAATATTTTGTTGTAGAATAATAAGCCGAAGTATTAACCAAGAGAGCTACGGGCATTTCTTTTTTACCCACTGTTTTTACCTTCAAGATTGCATCCGCCCAACTTTTGAGCCTGTTTTAACAATATTACGTTCAAGATATTAACTGTTTGACACCAGAGGTAAGTTCAGCTGTGTCTCTGCAACTCTGCATTCCCTTAATCTTGCTTGTAAAAGCTTAGTTGCCCAGATTAAGAAACAGTAGATGAGATGAGGGGAGAAAAGTGTCTACATATCAGCAGGGGAAAACCCTCACAGGATGAAGTAAAAACATGCCATTTATCTTACTAATTCACCATTATTCTCATCTTACACGACGCCAATATGTATTTTCTGGGGTCATATATACACGTTCCATACAAGGAAAACAATGTAGACGAGAAATATCATGCCATCACTCTGGGTTGTTAATTTCTTAACAATGCAATTTTGTAAGGCTTAGTTGGAAAGCATTTCCTGTGCATTGCACCTTTAGCCAGCCATATCTGCATCTTGAGTTGATCTTCCATCTTCGACACATGAACTGATTGATGCAAAAAGATGTTCAATTCTCAGAGGAGAATGTCGAGCAGCGTACTGGAACAAGACCTGACAAACAAAACCAAGTTACCGAAGCACATCAGAGTTGAATGACTTAATTTGTGAAATGAATTCTGTTGAAACATGCCAAGATACTTAATTAAAGAGCAAACCATGCAATGATCCAACAAATATGCGCATGGACTACAACTGTGATATGGCATGGTACCATAAAATATAGGGTGGACACTTGTGATTAAAAAAAAAAGAGCATACTCCCACACTTGGCACCAAATTTACGTGATTAACATTTTAAACTGGTAATTGAATCAGCAACTCCAATATAGGACATGGAATCTGAAATCCACCGTCTAACCTTCGAGTAACTATCAGCAAAAGCACGAGCACGATTGGATTTGCCCAGGTATTGTAGATCAGCTTTCTCCAGTTTACTGTCGACAAAAACTAATCCGCATTCACCTATAGCAAACTTTATAAGATCCCCACGCTGAAGTTCTGTCTGAAGACCATGAGAACAGATTTCAGTAATGGATAACAAGACAAGGAACGGTATATGAAAAAGGGAAGAAAAAGAAAAGGAGAAAGAAAAAGAACTACTATGAATTCTGCTCTTTTGGTACCAAACTAATTTACTTCTTCCTAATTTTGAGGATTGAAAAAGCTGACTAGGAGGGCTTTTTCACGCCTCTCCTCTATCCTTCCTCCTCTTAATCCCAATTAAATAAAGTGCAAAATGGTGATACGATCGTACCTTTTGTATGAATTCCCCAAGCAAGCAACCAAATATGACAGGAGGATCATCAGATGTAGCCAGTCTGCTATCATCTAGGAGCTCCAAAACTACCTGATTGTACAAGAAACGGAATGTGTGAATCCCATGTTACCACAATTCACTAAGTCCACTAGCATATGGTGAACTTCCGTCCTCCGTTCCAAAAAAATACAATAGCGATTTGGACTGCTAGATCCTAAGACATAGAATAACGATTTGAAAAATTCAGCAGCACTTTTTATCCCTAATTCCAGCTCAAAAATAGTAATTTTACAATTTTAAACCTTCCAAATTCTCTAAAACTCAAGAAAGAAAAGTAGATTACTAATCTTTTCCTCCAATTGTATAGATGTGACCCAGTCACCCAAAGGAGTCAATATCTAGCAAATCGGGTTTTAGGTAAGGAAAGTGGATTACAAACTCATTCCTGTTACATAAACCGAAGTAGTCGACAAATTCGATTACATCGTCCCAAGCTAGCAGCCTTGGTCATGTACCGTTGTACCAGAACATGCACCCTCACAGCTAAAAGATACATTTTTATAAACACAAATTCCAAATCCACGTTATTGTTTCTAACGACAAGAACAGAACAATACTACAACGATATCACTGCCGAATGTGATTATATCACTTTATGAACCTAAGCCCAAGGTTCAGAAAAATCCTTACAACATAAAGTTACACCCTTTAATATTTCAACTAAGAGATTCGACTTGAATCAGTGACATAATATCTATTTCTAGCCTTTATATGTGTAACAGATCTCCTGTTCATAATGCTATAAACCAAATGATGCGAACGAAACCAAATGATTCACTAAATTATTAATTATGACCAGCAAGCACTCTGATATGCTAGAAGCATAAGTCTAAATAAGGTGATTTTGTCGTTCGCATCCATAGGTGGATTTTAGTACATTACAGTGCCTGGTGGGTAGATTTTTGATGTACTAACCAACTACTAAGCAAAAACCTGTGAAATCAAGAAATATATCCTTAACTTCTTATGAGCAGGATTAAGGAGAAGAGGCCTAAGTCAAGTAAAATGGTGAGCTTTAGAATTTTCTTCATGATAATCACGTCTATTTTAGGGATAAAACTCAGACAACCTGAAGTGAGGTTGATTAACTTACTCTTTCATAATACCTAAATATGCCAAATCATTTACCAATTCAAGCTTCAGCCAAGCTCAAATTGTTGGCAAAAACTTCAATTGTTCGACAAAAGAAACTCAAAACACAGTTTTCTTTAGTTGCCTTGGGAGTTAGGTCTTTTAGTGGCTTGATTCGTTTTACAGCCCTTGTGTAACCTTACCAATGACATACTTGACTTATAACAACTTCCAAAATCAAAAGGTACATAATGGAAGGGCACAGAGTGATGTACCTGTTGTTGACTTGGAACTTGACCTTTATTATCTGTATCAATGACATACTGGCTACAGTTCACATCCTTCCAAACCAATGTTAACGGTGTATTTCCTGTTTGATAATGTGCATGCCTGGGTGCGCGATGGACAATTACAACGAAAACCAGAATAAGGATCATGATCAAATGAAAGAAGAAAAAAAAAATTCTGGAGTTTCCAAAAGCCATAAGGTACAGAAACTTAAAGGTTTGACAACTGACGAGTACTAGAGAAACTACAGTAAAACTAGACAATTTAACACTAGAATAGCATAGACCAACTAGAGGGCCATGGTAAAGCATGAAATATAAATTTTCGAAATCATATGATTGCTGTATTCTGTTCCATGGATGCTAACAGTGTCACGATATGCGTTCAAAATGAACAGTACAGACAAGGGGAAAGCAAGATAACCTACAGGTGGACCCAGAAAAGGATCAAGTTGTTCACAAGCAACTTCTAAGTGCCATCCATATGCAGCCTAACTGAAGAGCGCACAAGAAAAATTAGAACTATAGGGCAGTCAACATCATGTGGCTCCAGACAGTAAAGATATGGCGGCATAGGGGTTCTTTCAT
>ML401978.1:0-10796 GCA_005239525.1 Nicotiana knightiana | reverse complement strand
CCAAAGAGATATGGCCTTGGAGCGCGAGCGTGATGCACTGGATCTAGCTGAGACCCGTGGTCAACAAAATCAAGAGTTTCACTTGGCTCAGGAACACATTAAGTGAAAGATCCTCGAGGTAGCCACATATACCTCCCGAGCTTGCAGGAATTGTCGGAGAATGACGCCCGAATGATTTGCTGAAGTGTCACTGAACGTCGCTCGTCACATATCTGCAGATTTAGAGAAGATATACCGCGATGTTGGGGGTCAACCGCAGGAATAATCTCCATGACTACAATAATTCTGGTGGATTCTCTTGAAGAATTTTGGGTCTTCTTTTAGCTGGCAGATCATTTTGACTGTTCCTTTGTGGTTTTTGAGTATGTAAGGGTCTTTTGTTGTTTTGAGTCTTGTCATTTTGCCTTTTGTCTTAAAAAGTCTGTTTGAGTCAAGTCTGGTCATGTTTAAACAGTTATCTTTATGTAATTCTTGTTATTGAGTCTTGTATCAAAAAATGAAAATCAATGAAAAAGATTTTGTTTTGGAAAAAATTCAAAAAATAAAATAAAAAAATTATATGTTTGTTTTGTATAAAAAACAAAAGAAGAAAAAGAGGGTCGTGTCCCTGAACTACGTGATGATCTGATTCATGCGGCGACATGATACGTAGGCAACCCCTAAAAGGTTCGATCAAAATGTTTCAATAACTCTAAAATGAGGGAACAAAATAGGCAAGTGAAAAGAAAAGCGAAAAAATAAGAAAGAGAAAAAAAGAGAAAGGAAAAATTCGAGAGCACCAATAAACAACAGCCTCATAAGCCGGGATGAAACATGAAGCCTTCCAAAATCATGTTAGAAATGGTGACAATGTTAGGAACATGGCATATTACGTGTGATTCATATGTGTAAAATGCTTAACCCTAACACGTCTGTTGTCTTTTAGTCAGTAAGCTTAAGGTGGTTGGTTTGTGGTGAAACTGGCAACACATCATTACTTCACCAGATCTAAAGGGAAGGTACCAATGGCTAATAATGATGAAATCGAGTTGGTCAGTGATGACCCCCAGGGCCAGTCAGTTGAGCAAGAGTCGGAGGAAGTGAGAAGATTAAAACAACAATTGTCGGATGTATATCAAGCTTGGGTCTCCGGTTAGCCTCCACCTCAGGGTCCCTCAGAAGGAACTTCTATCGTACCCCTGGCTACTCAACCACCGATCCGTGCAGCAAGTGATCACATTCTACCACCCGGGTACGTGCCAAACTACAACATCCATGCTGCCCCTGGTACCTCTAATGTGCGACCTCCANCCCCTCTTGTCGTGTCTGGCGCACCGGTATATACAGTCCCGCCACCACCACCTGTGACGAGGACTAACAACGAGCCACCATCTCATGCTTATGATGGACAATACTACTCTCCAAATGTGGCTTTCAGAGTCTCGGCTCCATACAACCAGACTCCTCTGTACGAGTCCCCGGTGGAAAATGAAAAGCCTGCCCAGACAGTTGAGCCAGATGAGATGGCCAGGAAGATGAAAAGTCTTGAACAAAACATAAAGAACATGCAAGGACTAGGCGGTCACAAAAGTGTATCTTTCAGTGATCTATTCATGTTCCCTCACATTCATTTACCGCCAGGGTTCAAGACCCCCAAATTTGAGAGGTATGATGGACACGACGACCCCATCGCCCACTTGAAAAGGTACTGCAACCAGCTGAGGGGTGCAGGTGGAAAAGAATAATTGCTGATGGCTTATTTTGGGGAAAGTCTTGCGGGGGTAGCCTCAGAATGGTTCATCGACCAAGATATCTCTCATTGGGATGACATGGACCAGGACTTCATCAAACAATTCCAGTACAACATAGATATTGCACCAGATCGCAATTCCCTGTCTAATATGAAGAAGAAGCCGACTGAAAGCTTTAGGGAGTATGCAATCAAGTGGAGGGAGCAAGCGGCTAGAGTCAAGCCACCCATGGATAACCATGAGTTGATCGTTGTTTTCTGGAGGCCCAAGAGCCTGATTACTTTCAAAACATGATGTCCGCAATGGGTAGACCTTTTCCAGAGGCAATCAAAATAGGGAAAATGGTCGAAAATAGCCTCAAGACTGGCAGAATTGTAAGTCAAGTTGCTCTCAAATCCATTACTCAAGCTATCCAAAATGGGTCGGGAAGTTTTGTAAATAAAAAGAAGAGAGATGAGGGGTCCATGATGACTTCAGGATCCAGGGAAGTTCAAAGGGGGCACCGCACCCTTATGTGCAAGTTCAGCTGGATCAATCCAGCTACCCTCGACATTATTATCCTCCACCAATTCCTCAATACTCTGTGGGCCCACCATAGTACACAGTATTCAATGCTCAGTCTTATGCCCGGCCTCCAAATCAGCAAGTATGGGCACTAGCTCCAAGGATCCCCCGACCTCAGTAGCAAAATTTTCGAGCACCATACAACGCTCGTCCCAGGCAGGATTATAGTCAAGAGCAAAGGCCGGTAGAAAAATTCACCCCATTGGCTGAATCATACTCTAGTTTATTCCAAAAGCTGAACAAAATAGGCGTGATTGGACGCATCGCTCCCCACCATATGCATCCTGATTCACATGGATTTAAAGCAAATGCTAGATGTGAATATCATTCAGGGAGCCCGGGGCATAGCACTGATGACTGCTGGACTCTGAAAAGATCCATAGAAAGACTAATTGCTGAAAAACTAATTGTGGTGACAAATGACGAGAACCCTCCTAATGTGACCAACAACCCCTTGCCAGTACACAATGATGTCCACTTTATGGGAATGATTGACCGAGATCAAGAATACAATCCGGCTGGTCGAGTAGAAATGACATCAGGAGCCATTCAAGAAGGAACGGGTCTAAAAGTAAGTCCAAGCCGAGATGCTCAATTGATTGTGAAAGGCGCCCAGATCTCAGAGAAGGCAACTTTTTGTTCCAAAAATCTCGAGGTTGGAAGTTCGCTCCAATGTTCCAAGCCCAAGGTTGTATATCCTTGGAGGCCACCCCATCACAAGGCAGAACCAGGGCGGTACGAAGGGTACAATTGAGCCAATCATAATCAAACATGTCGTGCAACCCCCTGTGACAAACACGGAAACCATTCCTTGGAACTACAACAAAACGANCCAGAGGAGTTGAGGAAGGCTAAGCAAATCAGAGAAAGCCCATTTCCAATAAAGAAACCAGTCACTGAAGAAGAGGCAGAAGAGTTTTTGAAGAAGATGAAAGTTCAGGACTACTCAATCATCGACCAACTGAGAAAGACTCCTGCCCAAATTTCTCTACTATCTCTGCTCGTACATTCAAAAGATCATGTTCGTGTGTTAATCAAGGTCTTGAACGAGGCACATGTCTCAAAGAAGACCACAGTGAATCAGTTAGAGAAGATGGCTAACAGATTTTTTGAGGTGAACAGAATCACCTTTACTGATGATGAACTCCCCGAAGAAGGAGCCGGGCACCACAAGGCTTTGCACTTGACAGTTAAATGTGAGGGGAACTACGTGAAACAAGTCATGGCTGATGGAGGCTCGAGCGTAGATGTATGCCCTCTCTCCACCTTGCAAATCATGACGATCGATACAGACAAAATTTGACCCAGCAATATCCGTATCCGCGCTTTTGATGGCTCGGCGAGAGATACCATTGGGGAGATCAACCTCACCATGATGATTGGGCCGGTTGACTTCGAAATTGTCTTCCAAGTAGTGGACATGGACACTTCTTATAACTTTCTTCTTGGAAGGCCATGGATCCATACGGCCCGAGCTGTGCCATCCACTTTGCATCAAATGCTCAAATTTGAACATGATAGGAAAGAAATTATTGTTCATGGGGAAGACGAGTCGTCTGTTTATAAAGACCCATTAATCCCTTGTATTGAGGCCAAGGAAGGGTACAAATCCATTGTCTACCAGGCTTTTGAAGTGGTTTTTGCGGACCATGTTGAGGAAGGAAGTCCCATTCTGCATCCTCGTATTCCCGCCACATCTGTAATGGTAGCGGAACTCATGCTGAGACAAGGTTATGAGCCAGGAAAAGGCTTAGGGGCATCATTGCAAGGAATTTCGGAGCTCATTTCTCCGTTCAGTAACCAGGGTAATTTTGGTTTAGGCTACAGGCCGACACAAGCAGATGAAGACAAAGCCAAACACCGCAAAAATCACGGATGGGTCTTGCAACAACCTATCCTTCACATTTTCGACACTTTTGTCAAGCCGCGACTCCAAGAAGGTCAACATTCCTCGGCACAGGAAAACATTGATGAGATTTTCCATGGATTCAGCCAGATATTTTCTGAAGTGAATATGATCCAGGCAGGTGAAGGCACTAGTCGTGCCGATGTGCAACTAATTGGCCCAGATACCATGCTCAACAATTGGGAAGCAACTCCTCTCCCCACAAGGAAGGAGTCTTGGTAGTTTGCTTTTGCAGTTTCTTTTTGTATTTTGGGTTGCTTTCAGGGTTGTAATCCAAACATCTCAGTATTTGTTTTGTTTTGATGTTAACCCTTCTATCCTTTCGAATTCAATGAAATGCAGTTCAGTTTCGTATTAAAATTGTGTATCTTTTCCGTTCCCTAATTCAGTCATTTTGTTTCCATTTCAGTTTCATTAATGTCGGCTTTAATAACATGACATGCATCCAGAATTCACGCCCAGATCTTAAAAAGTTATCTAATTTTTAAATAATGTATCAAGAGGCTGAATATGACGAAGATGAGGCTGTTGAGAAAATAACAAGAGAGTTGGAACAATTTGAAAATAAGCCTAAGCCCAACCTCAATGAAACTGAGTCCATTAATATCGGGGGTCACGAAGAAGTTAGAGAAACAAAGATAAGCATTCACACTGAACAAAAAACCAGAGATTCCTTGATTCAACTCTTATTTGAATATAGAGATGTGTTTGCTTGGTCATATGATGATATGCCGAGTTTAAGTGCTGACCTAGTAATTCATAAGCTTCCCACGTATCTTTATTTTCCACCAATCCAACAAAAGCAATGAAATTTTAAAACGGACATGAGTGACAAAATCAAAGAGGAAATAATGAAGAAGTTGAGCGCCAACGTGGTCAGAGTTGTCGGATACACCACCTGGGTGGCAAACGTTGTGCCCGTTCCAAAGAAGGATGGAAAAACTAGAGTCTGTGTTGACTACAGGGACCTGAACAAGGCGAGTCCGAAGAATAATTTTCCTTTGCCAAACATCCACATCCTTGTAGATAATTGCGCAAAGCATGAGATACAATCGTTTGTGGATTGCTATGCTGTGTACATTCTAATGGATGAGGACGACGCAGAAAAGACCGCTTTCATCACTCCATGGGGTACTTATTGTTACAGGGTCATGCCATTCAGTTTGAAGAATGTAGGGGCAACTTACATGAGGGCCATGACCACCATTTTCCACGACATGATGCACAAAGAGATAGAAGTATATGTCGATGATGTCATCATAAAATCAAAGACACAAGCTGATCACGTGCGCGATTTGAGAAAGTTCTTCGAACGGCTTCGAAGGTACGACCTTAAGCTTAATCCAGCCAAGTATGCATTTGGGGTTCCATCTGGGAAGCTCCTCGGTTTCATAGTCAGTCATAGAGGCATCAAATTGGATCCATCTAAGACAAAGTCCATTCGAGATTTTCCAGCCCCGAAGAATAAAAAGGAAGTCATGAGTTTGCTCGGGAGGTTGAACTACATCAGTAGGTTTATTGCTCAGCTCACAACCACATGCGAGCCCATTTTTAAGCTGCTAAAAAAGGATGCTGCTATCAAGTGGACAGACGATTGCCAAAAAGCTTTTGATAGGATCAAAGACTATCTGTCAAAACCCTCCGTACTGGTCCCACCTGAACCTGGTAGGCCTTTGTTTTTATATCTGTCGGTGATGGATAATTCCTTTGGATGCGTTATGGGGAAACATGATACAACAAGCAAAAAGANCAACCACATGCGAGCCCATTTTTAAGCTGCTAAAAAAGGATGCTGCTATCAAGTGGACAGACGATTGCCAAAAAGCTTTTGATAGGATCAAAGACTATCTGTCAAAACCCCCCGTACTGGTCCCACCTGAACCTGGTAGGCCTTTGTTTTTATATCTATCGGTGATGGATAATTCCTTTGGATGCGTTCTGGGGCAACATGATGCAACAGGAAAAAAGGAACAGGCAATCTATTACTTGAGCAAGAAGTTCACCAATTATGAGGTTAAGTACACCCTTTTGGAAAGGACGTGTTGTGCCTTGACTTGGGTTGCTCAGAAGTTGAGGCATTATCTCCTAGCCTACACCACTTACCTCATATCCAGAATGGATCCTTTAAAGTACATCTTTCAAAAGCCGATGCCCACTGGCAGGCTAGCAAAATGGCAGATTCTGCTCACAGAGTTTGACATTGTCTATGTCACTCGCACCGCAATGAAAGCACAAGCTTTGGCAGATCATTTGGCAGAGAATCCAGTTGATAATGATTACAAGCCACTGAGCACATACTTCCCGGACGAAGAGGTCAACTCAATAGAGAAAGTAGTTCCGGACACCACCCATGTATGGAAAATGTATTTTGATGGGGCTGTCAATATAAAAGGAGTTGGGACCGGGGCAATCCTCATCTTGCCTATCGGACAACATTACCCTGCAACGGCCTGAATCCATTTCTTTTGTACCAATAATACGGCAAAATACGAACCTTGTATCATGGGTCTGAAAATGGCCCTCGATCTGGAGGTGCATGAACTATTGGTTATGGGAGATTCTGATTTGCTTATCCGGCAAGCCCAAGGCGAATGGGAGACTCGAGACATCAAGCTTATTCCATACAGACAATGTGTGCAAGACCTGAGCGAAAGGTTCAAATCCATCGAGTTCAGGTACATTCCCAGATTTCACAATGAACTGGCCGACGCCTTGGCTACCTTAGCCTCGATGCTCCCTTATCCGGGAAACACTCATATTGATCCATTGGAAATCCAAGTTCGGAATCAACATGGTTACTGCAACACTGTTGAGACAGAACCAGATGGTGAACCATGGTATCATGACATAAAACGATTCCTGAAAACAAGGGAATACCCAGAGCATGCCAAGGGAGATCAAAAAAGAACTATAAGGAGGCTCGCCGGCGGTTTCTTCCTGAATGGGGAAATTTTGTACAAAAGGACCCCAGATTTGAACTTGTTGAGATGCATAGACGCCACAGAAGCTGAGCGGATCATGAGTGAAGTGCATTCGGGGGTATGTGGACCCCACATGAATGGATATGTTTTGGCGAAGAAGATCCTGCGGGCAGGGTATTATTGGCTTACTACGGAGCGAGATTGATTCAGTTTTGCTCGCAAGTGTCACCAGTGCCAAATTCATGGTGACCTAATCCACTCACCATCTTCAGAGTTGCATCCCATGTCCTCTCCTTGGCCTTTCGTTGCTTGGGGAATGGATGTTATTGGGCCAATCGAGCCAAAGGCTTCAAATGGGCATAGATTCATTTTGGTCGCAATTTATTACTTCACCAAGTGGGTGGAGGCCACCACTTTCAAAGCAGTCACCAAGAAAGCAGTGGTAGACTTTGTCCATTCCAACATCATTTGTCGTTTTGGTATCCCGAAGACCATTATCGCCGACAATGCAGCCAATCTAAATAATAATTTGATGAAGGAGGTATGCGAGCAATTCAAAATTATGCATCGCCATTCTACCCCTTACCTGCCAAAAGCCAATGGAGCCGTTGAAGCGGCGAACAAGAACATCAAGAAGATTCTTAGGAAGATGATCCAAAGTTCCAAACTATGGCATGAAAAGCTGCCTTTTGCTCTTTTGGGATACCACACAATTGCTCGCACATCCGTTGGAGCAACTCCTTATCTGTTGGTATATGGAACGGAAGCTGTAATACCGGCCGAAGTCGAAATTCCATCTCTCCGAATCATTGTAGAGTCGGAGATTGAAGATACATAATGGGTGAAGACCCTATTGGAACAACTAATGTTGATTGATGAAAAACGGCTAGCGGCAGTATGATTTGGCCAATTATACCTGCAAAGAATGTCAAGCGCTTACAACAATAAAGTGCGTCCAAGGAACTTCGAGGTGGGCCAACTCGTTCTGAAACGCATTCTTCCACACCAAGTAGAAGCTAAAGGAAAGTTCGCCCCAAACTAGAAAGGACCCTACATCATCAAGAAAGTGTTACCAAAAGGGGCCTTTCACTTGGTAGATGAAGAAGGAAGGGTACCGGGCATGACCATTAACGCAGATGCAGTCAAAAGATATTATGTCTTATATATACCCACTGTGGAACTTTCACACATGATTTTCTCAGAATCGGGATGACGAAGGCCACCATTGCTCATTTGTTCCAAATAGGTGTCACCCTCTTGTTAACCCTTTTGAGATGTATTTGTCTTCTTCTTTTTTCGCTTTTGGAACCTACAACAAGAAAAAAAAAGGGAAGGAAAAAAAAAGAATCCAAACAACAAATCTTCTGAGCATTGAACTACGTCTGACCTGATTCCGAAAGATACGTAGGCAGCCTTACTATGGGTTCGGTCCCATCACAACAAAAATCCATATGCCTAATACTCCGAAACTGGGGCAGAAGTTTGTTTTATTTTACCCTTTTTTTGTAGAAACGGTTCCAAAAGTGGTAATTCAGTTCAAGGTTCTTTTTCTATTTTTCCATGTTAAGAACTTCTGGTCGATCTTTGAGAATATTTGAAGTCACCATGCCATGGGAAACCTTCCGCATGTCGTATTGTAGTAAAAAAAACAAAAAAAAAGAAGAAATGAGAGAATCTTATCGGTGAAAACCCGTATGGGCACTGTAAGGCGACAGTGAGCAGAGATATGAGAGAGTCTTATTGGTGAAAACCCAAATGGGCACCATAAGGTGACAATGAGTAGAGAAATGAGAGAGGTCAGTTGGCGAAAACCCGCAAAGGGCACTACTGGCCGAATGAGAGTCTTCGTACTCCGCCATGAGCACAACCAAGACAGTTTCAAGAGGAAACTTTGCGGCGGATTTTGAGAATTAGACAGCTCAGACGGATCAGGTCCAGTCCAAAATGCATGTCATGATTCATTGAAGTCAGTACATACTTCCAGATAAGTCTCCCTGTTCTTTTCCCCGAAAGGGACGCCTTTTGTTTAAGCACATTTCTTTTGCACCTTCAAGCAAACAAATGGCCGCAAAACTGGCTACAGTTTCCCCGTAATATCGATCACAATTTGGGGCATATACGACATTGACGAAGGCACGAATACGTCTGTGATCTCATTTGACAAGGCGAACAAAGGGTCTCAAATAGACTGAAAAGTTTGCCTAAGCAAGACCTCTTTATGAGAAAGGTTGATAAGTACTGCATACACAAACGATACAAGGTGCAAGATAACGAGCTTGATTTTTAAAGAAAATTGCATTGCCTCGGAGACAAAGGTCGCAATACCAAGGACGTCTGGGTATGAAACAGTTGGGGGCAACATTGGGAAGCCAAGGTCTCCAAAAAATGATACAGATCAGTCGAGCATCTCGGTACCATACTGATAGAATCAGTTCTTCAACTGCGGAGAGACCGTGATAGAGTATCCGATAACCTCGGTACCATACTGGTAAAATCAGTTCTTCAGCTGCGGAGAGGCCTGAAGTCAAAACCACAATAAGGAATCAAGGCCACAAATCAACCACCACTTTGAAAACTCATACATTTTTCTTTGTTTGAAGCATGAACAAAGCAGTGCATGCTGAAAAGGTTGCCTAAGCAAGACCTCTTTATGAGAAAGGTTGATAAGCACTGCATACACAAACCGGTACTAGGTGCAAGACAACTGAGTTTTATTTTTAAAGAAAATTGCATTGCCTCGGAGACGAAGGTCACAATACCAAGGACGTCTGGGTATGAAACAGTTGGGGGCAACATTGGAAAGCCAAGGTCTCCAGAAAATGATACAAATCAGTCGAGCATCTCGGTACCATACTGATAGAATCAGTTCTTCAACTGCGGAGAGGCCGTGATAGAATATCCGAGAACCTCGGTACCATACTGGTAAAATCAGTTCTTCAGCTGCGGAGAGGCCGTGAAGTCAAAACCACAATAGGGAATCAAGGCCACAAATCAACCACCACTTTGAAAACTCATACATTTTTCTTTGTTTGAAGCATGAACAAAGCAGTGCAGAATGGCGATTCTTAAAGGACGAATGTCACCGAACGTAAGCTCCTTAAAATCTCCATTTTTCTTTTCTTTTTTAGCATGCATCACTAATATTCATACCTCCTAGTTTAGTAGCTTAACCTAGGTAGAACCATTTCACCTAGGGGGATCCAACTCATAGTCTCGAGTAGAAGTGCTCTTCGCTCAAGGTGTTTACATAGCTTAACCCAGGTAGAACCATTTCGTCTAGGGGGATCTAGCTCATAGTTCCGGGTAGAAGTACTCTTCGCTCAGGTCATTTTACATAGCTTAACCCAGGTAGAACCATTTCACCTAGGGGGATCCAGCTCATAGTCCCGAGTAGAAGTACTCTTCGCTCAGGGTGTTTACATAGCTTAACCCAGGTAGAACCACTTAACCTAGGGGGATCCAACTCATAGTTCCGGGTAGAAGTACTCTTCGCTCAGGTCATTTTACATATCTTAACCCAGGTAGAACCATTTCGCCTACAGGAATTCAACGCTTTATCAGTAACACAGGGTACCAACCCCTGGTTACATTTCCTTCCAGTAATACAAGATGCCAACTGATGTGTGGCTAGAATTCGTGATTTTAAGCATTATATACCTCGCATTTTATGTGCTT